>JAIPRM010008673.1:0-15613 GCA_025469315.1 Stegophylla sp. TES_Ste_2020
TCGTTCAGAATCGTCTTATTGAAGAAATGATTTATCGTTTCTTTAAAATTCAATACACCCGTCAAAGAATCCCACCCGTCGTGCGAAGAACACCCATCGTGCGAAGTATGTCCCGCTTTTTTTTTATTATTATTATGTAATATAAATTATGTATTAATTTATTTTAGTTGTAATAATAATGTATAATGAATTAGTATTTACAATAATTCAGGAACAAATAAAGTGTAATTGGCACCTTGAAATGTTTTTCTCACTTCAGGTGAGATACTCTTGAAGGTGTGTTGAATTTTAAAGAAATGATAAATCATTTCCCCAATAAAATGATTCTGAGCGGAGCTTCAACTAATACACAATAATAATTATCAGTTTTGAAAAATTATTTTGTTACATATAACACTTACAAGAAAAGGAAATTGATTTTTATACACTTACTTACACCTAATGAATACTTTATAAATAATTTCAAATTAAAATAAAACATAAACATCATAAAATAAAATAAAGCGGCTCTTATCATCGTAAATCAACATTAATTTACTATAAAATAATTTATACTAATATTTATCGTGTCACCTCTGGTCACGGTTAAAAAAAAGTATAAAATATTTAGTTTACAGGGTAAGGTTTGAACAAAACCGTCGCATTCGAATTCGACGCCTTAACCAGTTGACCACAAGAATAACGTTGAAATCTAAAATAAACATCGTTGTAAAAACATAAGCTTCTTCACTTTGTTCAGAATCTAAAATTAAAGAGGCTCTAATTATTGTAAATCAATATTAATTCACTCTAATATAATTAGTGGTAATATTTATCGTGTCACTTCTGTTCAGTCACGGTTGAAAAAAGTGCAAAATATTTAGTTTACCTGGCAAGATTTGAACCCGGTACCGGCGGTACCGTCAAATTCGAATTCGACGCCTTAACCAGTTGACCACGAGAGCAAAATTGAGAGCCATTGAAATAGTAGGTATTTAATTTATTAACAGAAAATATTGAATTTTTAAAATAGAATGATTTGAAAACTATTGATGCACGTAGATTTTAGTTCACACCATCAGTGTCAAAAAATACATAAGATGGCAAAAAAACATTACCTACCAACCTTTTAGGGTGTTAATTAAAAATATATTATACTATACATTATCGCTGATATTTTTCAATCAAACCCTTGTAAAATATTTAATTATTCGTGCTTAATCACACCAAAATATTTGCAATGAAATTCTTCACCTAGGTACCAAGTTTCAAAAAGATCGGTTGAACTAATTTTCTTTAATGTACGTTAAAGTGTGTAATTTTAGGTAAAACTTCAAAATTCTATACTTATTTAAAAATTTGTCAAATATTTCAAAAAATGTTTTGAACTATTCTCGTGACCATTTTTAGTAGTTGGTGAAAGTTTCAAGGTTCTAGTATTATTATTTTCGATGTTATGTTAAAAAACACTTTTCAATTTTATGAAAATTCCGGTAATAGCATATTTTGTCAATTTTTCAGCGATTTTCCGTATTTTTGAAAGAAGTATTGAAAAATTTCAAAAAATGACTTCGTTAAAATATCATCTGCATATGATTTCGAATCTATAGCATTACTGAACGAAACTTTTGAAAAGTATTTCTATACGAAAAAGTGTTCATAGTAAGAGAAGAATAAATAAACATCATTGTATACTAGCTTCTTCGCTCCACTCAAAATCCAAAAAAATAAATTAACATCATTGTAAAAATAAAAGTAAATAAACATTACCATAAAAACACTAGCTTTTTCGCTCCGTATAGAATCTAAAATAATAATAAACATTGTTTTGAAAACACTAGCTTCTTCGCTCCAATTAGAGTCTAAAAATAATAATGTTATTGAAAAATGAGTAACATTTGTTTGAGTTTGTATGTTTTTACTTTTAAATTATTTTAGAATGTTAACAATAATTGAATATATTATGAATAAAGATAACTATACAAAAAAAATAGTAATCTTGAGGGAAAGAGGAAATTTCACTGAAACCACCACAGGTCATAAGTCTAATTTAGTCATTTTGTAGATGAGTAAGGAAGAGACAATCGTAAATATTGGATCAAGAAGAGATTAGTGCAATTTGGTCTATAGTTTTCGAATAGTTGGTCTTTGTCAGGTTTGGAAATAAAAATGATAACTGCTTAATTTCAAACAGTGGGAAAGTTACAGATTTTGAAGGAGCTATTGATAATTTATGCTAAAGACAGCAAGATGTTGTTAGAGAGGAATTAAAGAGTCTTATTATTGATGAGGTCATTACTAAACCTTTATCTAATTTAAAATACAATTATATTTTTATTCACATATTATCATTTTTTAATTATTTTAATTTTAAATTCTTAACGAAGTGAATATAAGTATACACTGACTATATAGTATAATTGTTTTTATTATTTATAGACCATGACGATTGTGTTTAAAGAGTGATTCGTGTTTACATATTTATTAATAAATAGTTACTTACTATTCAGTTTCAGTGCATATAATAATATTATAATATTCACCAAGAAAATTATTTTGTTTATTTAACGCTTGTCGTGTTTGTGGTGGAGCAAGCGTGAAAATGTACACGTTTTTTATATTATTAACTTCCTTCGTTCAAAATCGTTCTATTGGAGAAATGATTAGGCGTTTCTTTAAAATTCAATACACCCGCCAAGAGTATGTCACCCGACGTGCGAAGAACACCCCGACGAGCGAAGTACACACTTTTTTTTATTTAGACTCATATCTAACCTCGATGTGAAATTATATAGTATATACCTACACTACTTGTCCAGTATCCACCTCTTTACCACGACTTTTCAAGTTCAAATTATTTATCAACAGTTTTAGCGCATGTATTGGCACTCATTGCTACGTTCGGCCTAATCTATATACGTCCCTCGACTTTCTATGCAACGTGGAGACATTTCGGTTTGATAATAATTGGACTCTCAAATTAACATTTCCCAGATACAAAATGGGCACTGTAAATGGTTTACATTAGAATGATGCCCGGGGGCATTCTAATACTATTTCCGGGCAATGTAACTTATTTGTAATACAGATTCATTTATGCCCGATTTTGGTGAACATTTTGTATTTGCGTACAATGTTCAAACGTATTTTTTATTATATTATATAATTATAATACATATATTTATTTTATTGTTAACCGTAACATGTATATTATATACATTAATTAAATACATTTATATATTCATATTCAATTTCTAGTTTAACAGAAATAATTTTAAGTTATTTTTTTAGGTATTACTTCGAAAACACAGCTCCTCAGTGGTACGAGGTTCACGAAGGTGCTTGGAAAGATATAGAGCGGTTATTCCGACGAAACCTAGCCAAAAGCACATCTAGACACCTGATCATCTGTGGTACATACGGAACGAGTTACCTGCCTGATCTGCCCCTTTCCAACAAGGAAACGTATTATCCTGTGTACCTATCTTTATCCAAAAGCGTGCCTGTGCCGTTATTCTTTTAGAAAATCGACTATAACCTGGACAATAAAACCGGTATTGTGTTCATAACTATGAACAACCCGTACAAGATAATCAATAACAGCGTGTACATTTGCGATATCGTGAAGTGTCCAGGCAAACTGAGGCGAAGAGTTTTTCTCGAAGAGCCTATCTATTGCTGCACAATAGAATCGTTTCAAAAAACTTACGGAAAATTTCGCATACCGGGAGTTTCATTTGATTAAAATATAGTTATGAGTCATCTATATATAGGCCCAAACAGGAAATTTAATCTGAGGGTGCTCTTGAACTTCAGTTTATTTTTAACAGCATAAAATTGAAATATCACCCTTTGATGCCATCATATTTGGTGGTTTATTTTAAGTCTAGGGTGGGTCTATCCCCACCACCAAGCTTGTTTGAGCCCATATTATTTTGTTTTTGTAAAATATGATTTCCATTCAACACAAACTTAATAAGACCAAAAAAAAAATTGTTTGATACACGTTGTAACTTTCATTTACTCTATTGCTCAAGTAGTACAGTTATAATGTATTTGGGGTAATTTATATTTTGTATGATACAATTTTATACATTTATTTTTTTATATCAAATATTAAACTTATAAATATAATATACTATGCTATGTATTTTTTAGCTAAGCTTTGTTTAAAAATTATTGGACTGTGTTTGAAACTATTCTACGAGCTGTGTTGAAATCGAATCCTTAGATTATTTCCATTAGATTTTTTTCCCATTATTATACATATTATTTTATCCATTTATTTCCATTAACTGTCACTCTTGTAAATTCAAATTATAATAAATAAAGTTAAAAGTTTATTACTGAAATGATAAATGACATTGCTGTCACACTTAACGTTAATTTTCTTTGACATGTTATAGTACAACAAGGAAGATCCAAAAATACCAACAATATTAATTTACTTCGTATTTAATATTAAGCACCTAATCTTACGTTTGCATATAAAGTTATCTATACTGAACTCCTTAAATAGTCCGTTTTTAGTCAATAATCGATTGAAAACCTATTGTATAATTCGGTGTATTATTCACTATCGTGAACTAATTTTTAACTAAGTGTATTATTTGTTTTTTTTTCTCCAAGTTTTATTTTGCCCCACTGTATTACAATAAAAATCAATTTACTTAGATAGTATAATAACAATTGCAAACAATGTCGGAAAAAGTAATGAACATTTTTAAGTAAATCATTTTCAAAATCCAAATCCCAATCCAAAAAATGTACATATAAGTTTTTCAAAATTCAGATTTTTTAAAAAAGTATTTTTAAAATTCAAATACAGTTTGTTTAAAATTAAAATTAATGATTTTAAAATCTAAAATCATCACCTTAAAAACTGCCTTGACTTAATATTAAGGAAATAAAATTATCCATAAAGATTATATTTTTTTAAGTAATTTTAATCAATAAAATTTTACACTAGTTACATGTATTTTTCTTTAAGTTAATTATCATACCATATTTTATGTGGATATAAATATTTCTGTTTTTATTGTATTAATTAAATTATTACAAAATGGGTTGTTGTAAACAACATATTATTTAAAATATAGCTTGACTGGTAAGTAGCTATTGGAGCATAGACTATAAATTATAATGAAATAAAATTGTACTTTGTACCATGGATATTCTTTGCTTCACTGGTAAGATTTGGTAATTGTGTTAAATTTTAATTAAATGATAAATTATTTCATTTATAAATGATTCTGAGCAGAGCTTTAGTTTATATAAAACAATTTTACTAAAAAATGTTTAAGTTTATTAAATTAACAACATTGTACAACAAAGTACAATCACTGGCTTTTTCGCTCCACCATGAATCTAAAATATATACATAAACTTGCTTTTTTTTTATCAATTATTAAAAACTGACTACTTATAAATGATAATCATTACAACCATTTCTCAAAATAAAATCAAAACTTCTTGAACTTAAACATATTTTTGAAATTCATAAACCTATTAAAATTAATTTAGATTTTGGAAATCCAAAGGATTTTAAATCATGCCCATCTCTACAACTAATAATGGCTTTTTGCTGAAACCGATCGTAATACAAATATTCTAATAATTCTTATGGTTTCGTTGTTTTTCATAAGTTATATTACATTTATATTTTTTATACTAGGTATTTTATATAAAATATTAATATTCCTTGGATTGGTAATCAAAGAATTACCATAAATTTTTGGTATTTCGAACTTTAAAATAAAACTATGTAAGTAGACATTTTTGATAAATCTAAAAGCTCGGTTATTTTGGAATTTTCTATCCTCACAATGTAAGTTTTGTTTCAATTCCTCCCGAAAGTTATTTGATTTACTATTTAAAAGTACAATAAATGAACATGAAAAAATATTTATTCAAAATTAACGGGATTTTTATATTTTTATATTCGTTTATATTTTTTTAGGTTATTTTTTTCAAAACCCATCTCCCCACCGATTTTTTTCCTTCATCCACCCTGAAACTCATATTACACGTCATCTCATACAGATAATCTCAACGATTCAAGAGGGTGAAATGCCCTTTGTGAAATCCCTCCATCAAAATAATTTATGACTACCGACATACCATTACATTGTTACATAAATAAAATGCTTAAGTTAAAAACAATCAATGATTAGTTAAGTTTGCATTTAATTCTATTTTGAATATTTTCATTCTATTGTCTAATATTATTAATATTATGACAAAATAAATACTAGAAATTAACATTAATCTAATAGCAATAAAGTTTATAAACGTCGATTATTAGCAAAAAGTGAAATTATTTCTGCTAATTATTTGGACGACTGCTAGGAATACATGGAAAGTTAAAACATGATTTATAAAAATATCATTTTAACCTTAATAAACATATTATATTTATTTATTTATTTTATTTTATTTCTCATAACAAGAATACTGGGCCCCACTGAAATTCTCGTGTATTCCTATAATGTATGCCCAGGAAAATTAAAGTGTATACACACGTACACTGTACATTCTCGTACATACATTATTACTTTTATGATTCTGTTATTGATATGATCATAATAATTATGAATTTGTATGTCGTTATATATTTAACACCGAAACAATATGTTCGCAGCATTAATTAATGTAGGTAGTTTCTATACGTCATCGTGCGCATAAAATAAAAATTATAAATGTTATTGACACTTACATTCTAAGTACATACTCGTTATATTTACTACGTCTATTAACAGTGTTAACAAATTAAATTTTGTTATTTGAATGCCTGTCACCTTTCATTAGTCACAACTTAATTTTACTACACCTACTACTTCAATACGTCATACTGTTTTATTATAACTTTTATCGATTCAATTTAGTTCTATAAAAGATACACAATTTAAAAAAAATTTGTACCTGGGTTAACTTGCATCCATTATTTGCAGCTAATTTAGAAGATATTATATTTCACAAACTTTTATCTCGTGCTTAATTTTGATTCTCAATTGAAAATACAAATTTGGATTTGCGTTCAAATTCATAGGTAAGAATCACACACGTTATTAATTCTATACCTGAAAACAATAAGTGAGCGATAAAGTCTATGTCTGTGATAATTAATATGTATAGAGACATCGTAGACAGTGGCGTTATTATTTTTTTTCGGGTGGATTTCATCTGTTCCCCCTAATCGACAGACAGCGGATCGGTGTCCCACTGATTATGCGGTGGACCCGAGAATAGTACACGGATATAATAACACTTTATCCTATATAAATAAATGTCGTACATATATATATATATATATATATGTCGTAGGCATGTAGTCAAATCAGGCATTTTACTAAAAACCAAGGCAAATAGTCAAATAATTTAATTTTTATACGATTTTATTATCTGCCTAGGCATTTAGTTAAATGCCTAACCGTTTAACTAAATGCCTATTTCAAGTCAGGCAAATACTAAAAATGGAACGTTTTTATATTATTTTAATGTTTAAACTACCTATATTTTCTTATAAATTATTTATTATTTTAAAATTCAAATTAGGTACACTTTCTAATTAATTATTTAAGCAAAAATTATGCATAATATATTAATATGTACAAATATTTATAATTTCGTGTCTTTAGATAATGGTTTGAAACACAAATTAAAATTATAGGTAGCTTTTAACCATATTTAAAATATAGTTTAAATTTTAAAATAATATAAAAACGTAGTAAAATAAAGTAAAGACAAGAAAGCCGGACATATTTCGCACCACGGATATTCTTCGCTCTTCGGGTCAAATACTCTTGGTGAGTTTGTGGAATTTTAAAGAAACGATAAATCATTTCTTCAATAAAACGATTCTAAACGAAAGAAGTTAATAATATAAAGATCATTAATGGTCGTCATTTTCAACACACTTACCAAGAGTATCTGACCCAAAGAGCGAAGAATATCCGTAGGGCGAAGTATAACCAGCTTTCTTGTTTATACTTTACTTTACCTTTTTACCTAATAAATAAAGGAAAAATAAATTTTAATGAGAAAAAAAGTGTTAAAAAAATGTCCAATTTTTTTTCACATTTTCAAAATGTTTCTCATATTATTATTTACCTATATTTTGATTTGTATAAAGTTTTAGGTCAACAAATAATGGTTTCTGAGTCTTTTTTGTCAAATGTTGAATAGTTTCCCCCCCCCATCAAAAAAAAAAAAAAATTTAAGAATTGAGAAATTTAAAAAATTACTTGTTTAAAATACCAACTAGAGGCAAATCTGATATTAAAAAGTGCTGATCAAGGTTCTTGAACAAGTATTTGCATACAAAAATTTTGTTTATAGAAAAAAAAAAAGAAAATGAAAAAAAAACAATAAACATCATTGTAAAAACACTAGCTTCTTCACTTCGTTCAGAATCTAATATAAATGATGAATTTAGATAAAAAATTAATTAATTTTGAATTTCAATTATATGTCATTTGAACATTTAGGAATAATTTAGGGTGCGTTGGCAAAGCCCATATATATATATATATGTTTTAAAATTTTAGCACCCTCAAGACCTTGTTTCTAGTTGTGCCTATGCTAATTAGGTGATTTATAGAACGAAACACATATTATAATCTTTAACAGCTCGCCGATTTTGTACGGCGGTGACGTCATTAGGTGAGAAACGTTGCGAGAGATTTTGGGTTTTTTACATGACTGAGAAGTAATCTGTATTACATTTAAACCTTGGAAAATCACGCTGCGAAAAAAATTGAGATAAAAGCAGAATACGAATACGGTTTAAATTTAAACCGTGACCAGAGTCCGAGCCTTGAAATGTCATTTAGAAATTTATAATTTAACTGATCATTCAGTATAATATATTTATTGTTTACTCAATTAATTGATAGCACGATATTCATTTATTGACCCATATAACTACGATTGTCAGTAAAACAATATTGTAAGAATAAAAAAACAATATAATTAGAATTACCTACATAAAAAAATAGTGCATTATTTCAGCAGACCAATTTGAACTATTTTAAAAATGAGGGATACAATCGCACACTCTGACCCCCCTCAAATGACACAATTATTAAAACTAATAAATAATACTTTTTATCCAAATAATTATGCATACATTGATACATGTAACTATAGTATATTGTAGAGAGCCTAGATTAGATTAAAGCCTAATCTAGGCTCTCCAGTATATTGTATATAATATGTATTTTCTATAAGGAATAGTTTAACTTACTAATTATTGGAGGTACGAAATTCTTATGAATAAAATGTTTTTATAAAGTCATTTATTTCTTTATTATAAATATCAAAGTGTATAAGGTATTTTATTTTATATAATGTAATTCGTTGCTATACCTAATTCATTAAATATATTTGTATATTTATATTTCAGTCTACTTATATTTTTTCTATTAGTAAAAATAACTTGTAGTTATATTTTAGCATACGCCTGCAATTTTATTTATATACTTAAATATCCACATTGAAACAGAACACTGAAAGCTAATTTTGATCAATTTGGAAATAAATAAAATCATACTAGCAAAAACTTAGCGATTCTAGCGAAACTAAGCGATTCATTAAGAAAAATAACTTTAGTTTATGAGGCAATTGTCAAAATATTCATTCTTTATCATTTTAATTAAATTCAAGTATCCAAAATAGTCATTACTATTTAATTTTTATCACATAGTTTAAACTACACTTGAAAGTTATAAATTACTTGAGACCAATTAATAATTTTTAACTTTAAATAATATTTAAGATATTGTAACCTTTTAACTTAATGTTTTTAACCTCTAACTTAGATTGTGTTACAAATGTTATATTTTTTTAAATTTTAAAAATTTAGATCCTTTAATGGTAAGAAAATTTAAATATGATAATTGTAATTGCTTCAAAATATTTTTCCCTTCCTTTGAAATACATATTTTTCAAGTACATTACACGATCATAATAACGAAAAATTATATTTTGGGCACGAAAATCTTAAATTTGGATCTGGATACACCTAAATTTTATTAATCATGATAGTAACAAGATTAAAAATAATAATACATCATTATTGTAATTATGATAATGCATTGTCATTATTTTTATGTACCAAATATATCACAGAAGTAGAACATGACAAAATATATTTAACCGTGGTGTAGAATATACATTTTATATAAATATATTTTTTCTAGTAAACTGTAAATAATGCCTATTATAATAAGAATAACATAAAAAAATAGATTACGCTATTTCTGACTAAAAATATTGAGAATTTTGAAAAATTACTACTTTAAAGTATCATCTGGATGTAATTTACGATCTAAAAAGTTACTGTTTAAAATTTTCGGACAAAAATCTCTACATAAAAAAGTATGTATTTCCAAAAAAAAAGAAACAAAAATAATCATCATTGTAAAACCAATAGCGTCTTTGCTCCACTCAGAATTTAAAATATATTAAATAAAATGAAGAAAAAATGGTCATGGGGGAGGATTCATCTACTATATCGAGGCTGTACCCCCCTCTTATGTACGCCCATAATTTTGGAATATACATATATTATTATCTATTTCAGTGATGATATAATATTGACGTAGATGACCAGTGCCAAATAATATGAAATTATTTTGATTGAATATAGATATAAATTTTCTTGTTTCCACATTATACATCTATATTTTCTGTTCTTACATAAACTATAAAAATACAATAAAGGATATTTAATAATAAGAACTAACTAGGTTTTGAAGCAAATTTTAATATTTTTAAAAAATTTCAGCGTGGGCACGAGAATGGGCCAGAGATTTTCGGGGAGAGCAATAACCGCCCATGCCCTTTGAGCCGCTACTGATAAAGTCATCAATTTGTAAATAATACGAAAAAATGTAAGTTATAATAAAAAAAAAACTGTGGGCAGATTTTCCAGTCCATTTTCCCCAATTTTAATGTTCTCCAGAATAAAATTCCCAATCGTCCCAAAATAGTATTTTTACATTACAAAATATATCTTTATTGAAATAATTTTTTTTCAGCAAATTTATTAAATACAATACGTTTAGTACTCCCGTTATTTCGGCACATAAACGCACTTTGCGGCCTGTAATATCTGATATTCAGCAGTGATAATATATTATTATTTCGAGTCTGATAATATTTTATATCTACCGATAGATATAGTGACAGCATCCCAGTGTCTACGCATTTTTATCTGAACTTAGAAAAAAATAAGTCTAGAGTGTGTTTTGCATTATTGTGGCAACTCAGTCTAGGACAAAAGAAAACAAGTGTTGAAATATTATAAGTATGACTAAGGCCGGAAAAAAGTATGTATAATATTTTCTAGTTGTTATTATTATAGTGATATAATTTTATATCTTTCTAATTATGACTCAGTATCACTTATCATAATTTACATTTATAATATTTGCATTTCCTTATATGGGTATATAATACATAAATATATCATAATAATTTTTAAAAATAATAATAATACCAATTATTATTTGTATAGAGAAAAACGATATTGGAAAAATTAAAAATTCTAAAAAATTAATTTGGGAACTGTCATTTGTCTCCGACCACCGACTATCAAACATAATTATACTTCTTCATTCATATAAATTTAAATAGATACTTATTGTAATAATTCTTTCATAATCTAATTTATAATATTAATTTTCAAATTATGGCTGTACGTTAAATTTGTATTAGATAATAACTATTAGATATATAACTAGTCAATGCAATTTCTAGGGTTTACTTCTAATTCTTAGTGGCTTTAGCGGGTGTCAAACTAAACAGCGAGCTTCTTTTAAAACAAATATACATTTAGTTATAGTTCATTATCTTGCACAAAAAAAAAAAATAACTATAATAAAAATTAAATTAAATTATTTTTTTTAAATTTAAGTAATTACTATGTGATAAAATCTGACATAAAAATTGTAACACTTAAACTTAGAAATAGGTAAAGCTTATAAATTTAAATGTTTGTAGTGGTTTTCATAATTTTAATATACTATTAAAGAATTTTTTATGACTCTTATTTAATATTATACAATAATAATTTATTAAAATTATGGGAATAATAATTATATTAATCATAAAAATAGTTGATAAATTAGATAGATTAATAAATGATAGCTAATAACCATGTCCATTAAAAAAATAAATAAAATATCCGAAAATTTAATTCGGACTACTTGTTTATTTTTTACCAACAGATGCATCACGTATTTTTCCATAAAACAATTGGTTCAATCAATTTTTCTTTTTTTTTTTTTAATAGGAAATTGAACATTTTTCAAAAATAATGTGTATGAATATTATATTATAAAATACTAAACTTAAGAATGCGTAAGAATTTAATCATTTATCATAGATGAGTTAACCAATTTTGAAATAAGTGTCAAACTTGAATTGTCAATGTTTTTGCTGCATATAATTGACATTTTTCTATTTTTAGAGCTCATTACTTTACAAAGGATAATTAATATATTCATATAAATATAATATTGTAGATACAATTATTACACGGAAAAATAAATTAGCAATCGGTTGACACATTTACAGTTTATACATTATAGAGTATTGTAGAAATAATATCCTATTGCACGTCTTGCAAACTACTCGCCAGAAACAAATATAAGTATCTCAATTTGAAACATCCAAATAATGTGTGTAGCACAAAACAATTTCATCGATTTGACACGTGTTTTATTGTAGTATTATATACGTAACTGATTTGTCAAGAGTTCTGGATTTAATGAGAATTGATTTATTGTTGAATAACCTTGAATGAACATAAACTTTTTTAATTGCCAGACAGAGTCGATTTCTTCTACAAGTAGTTTATTCGATACATAAATTCAGTTTCCTCATATTTTAATACTATTATATCAAGTGTTAGCAAGTAACTTTCCCATTTATTACTACTCAGTCTACCAATTTACATGAAAACCCATAAAAGTAAAACGTTTAAAAAAAAATTATATTTCAGTCAAACATTAACTATATTTTTAATTTATAGCTAATTTTTTTCCAACAAATCCATCAAAAATCATTTCCTGTTCCTATATTTTAATTTTTAATTTTTGTTTTATGACATGCACGACGTCACACTTCAAGCCAATACAATTATTGTATTAGTGTTCGTAAGTAGTGTTCGTAAGGTAAGCAGTATATTATAGCTACTCGTTTCTATATTTTGTACTATAGTTTCTGTATATACATAATAACTGTAAACAAAACCCGTTATATTAGACTAACCGTAGTCACATTTTACTAAATATTATTACTAGATTTTGATGTCTAAAGAACTGTATCGTATATAGATTTTATATAAGACTTAAATTTTCTATTTCAATATATCACATAATATTAAACACAACCGTTAGATTTTTTTTATTTTCTTAATCCTTATAATGTACTGAAAAGTGTTCTAAAAAAGTAAACTAAAGTAAAGTATAGCATAGCAAAGTAAAATAAAGCAAAGTAAAGTAAGTAAAGGTACATACTTTGCTCTTCGGATTAGACACTCTTGGAGGGTTTGTGGAATTTTATAGAAAATATAAATTATTTCTTCAATAAGACGATTCTGAACCAAAGAAGTTAATAATATGAAATTCAATAATGGTCGTCATTTTCAACACACTTACCAAGAGTATCTGACCCAAAGAGCGAAGAATATCCGTGGTACGAAGTATGTCCGGCTTTCTTGTCTTTACATTGCTTTGCTTTACTTTACTTTACTTTACTTTAATTTTTTTTTTCATCTAATAAATAAAGGAAAAAATATTCAATGAGAAAAAAAAGGTAAGAAAAATGATCAAATTTCTTTTTTTTATTTTCAAAATTTTCTTATGCCAAAATCTTTCTTATATTATTGTCTATCTATGTTTAAATTTTCATAAAGTTTGGATCAAAAAATGATGGTTTCCGAGTCTTTTTTGTCAAATTTTGAGTAGTTTTTTCCAAAAAAAAAAAAAAAATTGAAGAATTGAGAAATTCAAAAAATTACATCTCTAAAGTACCAACCAAAGGAAAATCAGGTTACTAATCGAGACTTTTGGACAAGTAGATCCATACAAAAAAGTGTTCACAGAAAAAAAAATTTTAAAAAATAAACATCATTGTAAAAACATAAGCTCCTTCACTCGTTCAGAATCTAAAATGTTTAATGCTCATATGAAAATTCAAGTCTTTATTGACAATACATTATGTCTAATTAGTTTTAATACGTTATAATACATTGACAATAAGAATAATAAGAATTAAATTTATTTTAATTACTTTTATTTATTCAATTTATTTCTCACAAAAATGATTCATTACGATTAAATTTAAATTAATAATCTCACACATTGTAGTTTAATTTTTATTTGAAATTTCATTGACCTACTATTATTATTTAGAACAGTATTTTATATATTTTTTTTTTATTTCGATGAATGACTTATTAATAAGTAGAAAGTACCTTATACAATTTTAATATACTGAACACAATAAGCAAATAACAAGAAATAATAATTGATTTGGAAACATAAGAGGGTAATGCGTGTGTAATACATCACTTTATCGGTGCGATGGTATAAATAGAATAAAATTATAGTAAAAAATGCCCACTTTAATTCAAACTAAACACAATTTCATAACAACGTATCATTGTATACAAGTGCATATTATACAGATTATTGATAGATATAATAAAATAATACTATAATCACTTAAATTGTAACTAACCATCTATCACTATGAAATGAAATGTCTCTAAAAAAAAAAAAATTTTATTCAGACACTTGTAAATGAGGCGATTAGATTTTACATTAAAAGTATGATATAAGAATATTTAACGCTCACTTGTTGCAGCTGAGTTACCTTAGCTGATCCGCTAAGTGAGTGGGAAGCAAGACGGCACAGTGGCGCACAAGACTAAGAGAAGTAGTACAGAATAATATCTACGCGGAGAACCAGCTGACACGAAAATGGATACGGCCAGACATATTGTATTATTTGTGATAATTTCGTGTTTATGTTGCACGGTATATTCCCGTGTGTACGAACTGGAAAACGATCCAACAGGTAAATTACACATAATATAATATTATATTTTAATATCTGTATTAGATTTTATTTACTTCAAAACGTCAAAGTTTTTTTACAGCACAACAATTATCACGCGAATTGTTTAAAATATTACACATATGGTTTGACTACGTATTAGTTATTACACGTATTTCTTAACGGAATACCATGAAATTCGTATTCAATACGTACCTTCTAAGCATTTTAGATTCTGAACGAAGTGAAGAAGCTAGTGTTTTTACAATGATGTTTATTTTTAGATTTTGAACGAAGTGAAGAAGCTTATGATTTTACAATGATGTTTATTTTTTTTTTTTTTTTTTATTTTTTTTTTCTCTTTCTGTAAACACTTTTTCGTATAGAAATACTGGACCAAAAGTTTCGATCAATATCTCTATAGAACCGGAATCATACCCCGATGGTACTTTAGAGAGGTCATTTTTCCAATTTCCCAATACTTTTTCCAAGCGCGGTGAAAATATGTCGAAAAATTAACGAAAAACGGCAAAATTTGCAGTTACCGGCATTTTCGTAAAATTGAAAA
>JAIPRM010008674.1:0-15610 GCA_025469315.1 Stegophylla sp. TES_Ste_2020
GGCACCCCCTTGAAAAAAACTGAAATGACGCCCCTGGTTTGGGGAATCTGCTTGTTAGACTTTGAAACTTTGTTATCATTTTTTGAACAACTGCCTATTGGAAATGATGGATATTTTATATCTTTAGTAGGTAGAAATAGGGAATAATACTAGAAAACTGATAAAAAAAATGGGTAAAATCTAAATTATGTAACAATATATGTCATATAAATAATATTGTTCATTGATATATTGGAGGTTGAACCCCCCCCCACTTTCTACATATTTACAAATCGAGATGTATATCCAAAACAATATTTACGACTACACCACTGCACATCAGGAGATTATTCTATGGGAAATTCAGAGATACCCGTCAGCTATCAGTCGTCAACAAAAACTATTTTTACTTTGACGGCGAGCGGCGTATATGTACTAACTAAGATAGTTTATGAATTATGCTGCATTTGCTCCGACTTTAAGACGTCCGTGGTATCGACTATTTTGTATATATTTTAAATATCATAAAAAAAAGGTAAATTAATGTTTAAATTTAGGGGGCAACAAATTATATGTACCCAGGGCATCAAATCTCTAAATACGCCACTGATAGCATTTTGAACATTTTGGAGATTTCTCGTTTTTTGTTATTTTTTATGAAATAAAATTTTTAATTCTTTATATTAAGACTTGAAAATTTAATATCATTGCTCTAATAAATATGACTCATTAACCTTAAAAAATCTCGAAAATTTTAAGCCAACTTTTTTTTCTATTACTGTTTGAAGTCAAAATTTTAACGAAATTCGTTAATTTTACCTAAAGTTACACACTTTAACGAGCATAAAAGAAAATTGGTTTAACCGATCTTTATGAAACTTTGTACATAGGAGGAGAATTATATTACAAATATTTTGGTATAACAAAAATTTTACGAACGAATAATTAAATATTTTACAAAGGTTTGATAGAAAAAAATCACAGGATGTACAGACAAACATTAAGGTACCTATATCACTATAGTTTACAAACAACCAAAAAGGTAGATAATGTTCTTTCACCACTTTATGTATTTTTCGACGCTCAATACGATGATGTAAACTAACATCTACTCGCATAGTTTTCTAATTATTTTATTTTTAAAATTAAATTTTTTCGGGTATTATATTAAATAGCTACTATTTCAACTGTATTCAACGCTGTTCTTATAGTCTAGTGGTCTTGTCAATACAACTTGATACGAAAGTTCAAGTTCAATGCGTGTAAATCAGTATAATATTTAAGACCAGACATCAGCGTACAATCACACAAAAAATGAATTAATTTTGTTATTCTGGTCAAATTCCGATTAATTAATGATACTTTAATACAATTCTTAATAATTTTAGATTCTAAACGAAATGAAGAAGCTAGTGTTTTTACAACAATGTTTATTTTTTTTATTTTTTTTTTTTCTATGTACAACTTTTTATATGGAAATACTTGTCTAAAAGTTTCGATCAGTAACTTTTTGAAATCGGATTTGCCTCTAGATTTTACTTTAAAGAGGTCATTTTTGGAATTTTCCAATTCTTCAATTTTTTTTTGGAAAAAACTACCCAAAATTTGCCAAAAACGACTCAGAAACCATCATTTTTTGATCTGAACTATATGAAAATTTAAACATAGATAGAAAATAATATAAGAAAGATTTTGGCTCAAGAAAATTTTGAAAATGTAAAAAAAAAATTTTGGACATTTTTCTTACATTTTTTTTTCTCATTTATTTTTCATATTATTAACTTCCTTCGTTCAGAATCGTATTCGAAGAAATGATTTATCGTTTCTTTAAAATTCAATACACCCGTCAAGAGAATCCCACCTATCGTGCAAAGTATGTCCGGCTTTTTTTTCATTTATTTTTTATATTATTAACTTCCTTCGTTCAGAATCGTTTTATTGAAGAAATGATTTATTGTTTCTTTAAAGTTCAATACACTCGTCAAGAGAATCCCACCCATCGTGCGAAGTATGTCTAGCTTTTTTTATTATGTAACTTATTATACAAATTTGATAATTTACACGAATTATGAATATGACATGGATTATTCTAGTATTAAATAACAATTTTTAAACATATTGACCATTACTATTATTGTATAATAACTAAAGCTCCACTCGGAATCGTTTTATTGAAGAAATGATTTATCATTTCTTTAAAATTCAGCACACCAGCGAAAAATGCCCATGATGTGACGTATGTCTGGCTTTTTAATTTTTGTTTTAGATCATATTTTTAATTAAGGGGTGTTGAAACACACCATTTGTAAGGAGTTTTGTATTGGTATTTGGCAACATGTTAGTGTTGTGTACTCGTGCGTTTGGATCATGTGTGTGTGTATGTGTGTACATAGTAAATGATTAGTTGTGTGTAGGCGACGGAGATACTTATGGGGAGACTCGAAGCAATGACGACCCGCACGACAGTCGGCCTCTGAACAGCGCATTTTTTTGCTGTCAGGAACAAAACTTTCATTCATACACGTTATCACAATTTAGTAAAATTTATCTTTGACCCAATGCACTAATTATTGTAATAATCAACACCTGTGTATTGTTTCAGGGTTAATAAAAATCATAATTAAAAAAAAAAAAATCAAATTATTAGTTTTAAACATGTTTAAATCACGATTTAATCGAGTTTAAAACAAAAAAGGCGATTTCTTATGTAGGGTAAAGTACAAATACAAAAAAAAACTAACTATTAAAATTAAAAAAAAAATGTTATTCATGTAAACAAAATATTACATGAAAATAAGTGTCTATATTAAATTAAAAATTTTTAAATTTAATTATAGTATGGTCAGTAATAAGTATAGGAATTAAGAAGTTATAAGTTTTCATTGTTTATTATATTGTATTTAAAAATGTTAAGAATTGGTATGGGTACTCTATTATGTTTATAATACAATCAAGTACACCAATAATTTTCGCTACGCTTAATATTCAATTAAGTTCAAGTTAGAGATGTTAGAATTTAATTGAGGATAATACAGTTTTATAAAGTTGGTTATTAGACTATAAAATTATAAATAATAAAATTAAAAATTCCCGTTTAGGCTAAGGTTGTCGCCTCGAAATCCGCCCGACGAATTTCGCTGTCGTCGGAAACCTATGTATTTAGAGGTAGCTGTACGAGTTCCCTGCGAATAAATTGCCATGATATTCGTTGCCAGCCGACGATTTTTTTCAAAATGACCTAAACCATTAAATCGTAAACTTGTCTATTTGCATAGATTTTAATGATAGTGACTATACGGGTATTTTGATACAGCGAATTTGCCGACGATTTCCTGGTAATACCGAAATTTAATATTATAATATTATTGTAAAATTATTTTAATAATTACATTATAAATATAGTAAACACTAAACATGTGTAATATAATGAACAATATTATTAGTTTTTGATGGGGTTTGAAAAACTATATTGCCTAAATTAATACTGAATTATTATTGTCTCGTTTGAGTCCACATATCAATCGACAGTGATAGGTTAATCGCAGAAATACATATTTAACCATGTATTTGGGACACGTCAAATTATGTTTATAAAATTAAGAACAAGAAGATCGAAGAAATCTGCAGCATTGAATAAAAACTAGGTTAATTTTAACCAGTAACAAAAAGATTACTTCAATAAATAAATAAATATTTATAATATTACGTATAATAATTCATATAAGTATTATATATTTTATTAAACTTATCAATACAACATTTTGCTATACCAACAACAAAAAATGGATACTATTTGATTTATTGAAACAATATTAGATATTAAGAAATTAGTATAGTATTACAGTTATAATTAATTTATTGCATGGTACTGTCAATCTAGTTTTCCTTTTAGGCAGTAAAAGTTGGTAAGTTGGTAGTGAAATAGTCTCGAACATCTCTCCCATTATTTGTCGACCCTCGAACAGTTGAATCAATCAATTCAAGTATGCAGTTAAGTGTATCTTCATAATCTACTCTATCCCGACGGCGAATAAAATTGTGAAGCACACATGCAGTTTTTACTATGAATGTAGCAAAGTCTGGTTCCACTATAGTATGCGTATGAATAAATCTTCCATTTGTTTCTAAAATCCCTTTTGTACATTTAACATAACGTCTTGCTCGGATAAGTCTAAACTTAAATACTTTTCTTTTTATGTCCAAATTTCTCCTCGGATAAGACCTAAACAAGTTTTCATGTAATGCAAACGCCTTATCTCCAACGATGACAAATGGTTGTTCTGTACCATCATTATCATTTGGTAATTTTTTTTTACATTAGATATACCCAGTTGTCAAGCATATAACTTTTTACCTAAAGGTGATTTTTTAAATATATTGGAATCTCCTTTTTGACCATAAGATCCGGTGTCCATTGACGGAAAACAATAAATAGAATCTACTAAAGTCATCAAAACAATCGAGAAGAAATGTTTATAGTTGTATAGTCTGAACCACTCTTTGCCGGATTTTTTATTCTAATATGCTTTTTGTCAACTGCTCCTAAGCAATTGGGAAAAATTGCATTTTTATAAAATCCTTATGCAGTTTATAGCCATGTTTCTTTGGTAAGTTCTGGCCTTTTCAAAGGCTGTAATGTTTTCCACAATACTGTAAGAGTATCTTTTATTATCACACTAATAATTGTATTTTTTCCAACTAAGAAATCTAAATTTAACTGATTGAATGTTGCTCCCATAGCTAAAAATCTGAAAAAATATAGATAAAATATTTTAATTTCTTTATATCTAGGTAAATTAGTTACGGTTCGTGGTATGATACACAATAGCACGTGAACCACCCATAAATGTTTATTTTAAAAAAAATATTCGATTTCTATAGTTATTATATGCACAGTTGGTAGTTTAAAAATAGTTTAATAAAAAAATGAAAAAAGTATTTGCAGATTTTCTATTTATTTGTCTATTACGCGCTGAACATGAATTTGTTGTGCACCGGCCATTCACTTTTTTAGATACTGAACATAGCGAAGAAGCTTAAGATTTTACAATGATGTTTATTTTTATTTTAAGATTCTGAACGAAGTGAAGAACCTAGTGTTTTTACAATGATGTTAATTTTTTTTCATTTTTTTTTCTGTATACACTTTTTTGTATAGATCTACTTGTCCAAAAGTTTCGATCAACAACTTTTTGAAACCGAATATGCCTCTAGTTGATACCTTAAAGAGGTCATTTTTTGAATTTCTCAATTCTTAAATTTTTTTTTTTGGAAAAAACTACCCAAAATTTGACTTTATGAAAATTTATTCATAAATAGAAAATAACATAAGAAAAATTTTGGCGCAAAAAATTTTGAAAATGTGAAAAAAAATTTTTGGACATTTTTCTGACATTTTTTTTTTCATTTATTTTTTTCCTTTATATATTAAATAAAAAACGTAAAGTAAAGTAAAGTATAGATAAGAAAGCCGGACATACTTCGCACCACTGATATTTTTCGCTCTTCGGGTCAGATACTTTTGATGAGTGTGTTGAAAACGACGATTATTATTGTTCTTTATATTATTATTAACTTCTTTCGTTCGAAATCGTCTTATTGAAGAAATGATTTATCGTTTCTTTAAAATTTCATACACCCACCAAGAGCTTCACACCCGAGATGCGAAGTATATTCGTCGTGCGAAGTATGTCTGACTTTTTATTTTTTTTTTCCTTTTTGTGGCAATACTTTTTCACATAGAAATGCTTGTCTAAAAGTTTCTATCAATATCTCTATAGATCCAAAATCACACCCTGATATTACTTGAAATGGATCATTTTTCAAACTTTTTTCAAAAACGAGGAAAATCTGTCGAAAAATTGACAAAAAACGGTAAAAAATGCTATTACCGAAATTTTCATAAAATTTAAAATTGTTTTTTTAACATAACTACAAAATCAATGTACGCTTGAAACTTGAAACTTTCACTAACTACTAAAAATGAACAAATTTGACTATTTCACAAAATAGTCAAAAATATTTGATCAGTTTTGAGTTATGTATAGCATTTTGAAAATATTGAAAAATTTCATAAAACATTTAATTCTTAATATTAAAACTTGAAAATTTAATGTGACCTTACTCACATATATTTCTTATTGTTGTAAAAAAAAAAAATCAACTTTTTTCTTTATAACTAGGCATTTGAAGTTAACATTTCAACGGAATTCGTTAGTTTTACCAAAAGTTACAAACTTTAACATATATAAAAGAAAATAGGTTAAGCCGATCTTCATGAAACTTGGTACCTACGTTGATAATTTCATTACGACTATTTTGGTGTGATAAAATTTTTTATGGACAAATAATTAAATATCATACTAGGGTTTGGTTAAATAAAAATGAGAGGAAATACGGGCAATTATTAAGGTATATTACTACAGTAGTTTACGAACAATTAAAAAGTTAAGTTAAGTTTTTTAACCATCTTATGTATTTTTTGACACTTAGTACGATGATGGAAACTAAATCCCGTTCGCATTAATAGTTTTCTAACTATTCTATTTTGGAAATTCAATATTTTCGGGTATTAAATTAAATACCTACTATTCCAACTATACCTATTTAACGCAGTTTTTGTAGTCTAGTGGTCTTGTGAAACTGTCGAATACGAAGGTATCAAGTTCAAACTTTATCCGGTAAAATAAATTTTTTGCATTTTTTTCAGTCGTATCTGACCAGAGGCGATACGATAAACATTAGTACTAATTATGTTATACTGCATTAATGTTAATTTACTATAATTAAATCCGCTTTTTTTATTATGATTTTTATATTTTATTGTAATTTGAAATTATTTATACCTATTCATTAGGTGTAAGTGAAAAATATATTCCACGGAAAAGTTATATTGAAGAAATGATTTATGGTTTCTTTAAAATTCGACACACCCACTATGAGCATCCCACCCGAGAATTCATCTACTGAAAAATAAATACTTAACCATTTTGTAAGTACAAAAATACCATCACAATTTAAAACCCAAATATTCTTTGTAGAACACAAAATAATATTTTTCAATCACATTTCTAGTAGATAGTTATCTAATACTTTATCTATAGATGGTAAAACCGGCCCTAAATCGTTTAAAATATAACTTTTTTTTAAATAATTTTATTAAACTATTTTATACATGTTTAAATCACGATTTAATTGAGTTTAAAACAAAAAAAGACAATTTCTTATATAGGTTGATACAAATACAAAAAAAAAATAACTATTAAAGTTTTAAAAAAATGTTATTCATACAAACAAAATAATACATGAATATAAGTGTCTATATTAAATTTTAAATTTTAAAATTTTTAAAGGCCTTTGTGTAAATATATATTATGCTTAACACCACCATATCGCCCAAGGATTGCACACCACTATATTCATCGTCCCTCAGAACCTCTTTACCGCCCACTGGGGGGTGGTGTCGGCCCCCGTTGAGAACCACTGATTTATGGTATACCCATATTTTCTAACTATGCTCAATATTTTTTATAGACTTATATCGACGCACTTTTTTATAAGTGTTTAAAGATAGAATTTTCTACAACTTTGAAATTACATGATTACAAAAATTGCATAAGTATTAACCCCATATTTAACTATTTAAGGTACTGATTGAAAAATATCTTTGATTTTCTTGGAAATAATCAATATGTGAACATTTGTAATGATAAACAAGATTAACGGTTTTGAGATTTTTAATTGTTACCTGGTACCATGTCGGCCATCCTGCACATGGCGAAGTCTAAACTGATATATGGACGCAGTCAACAAATTCACTACAAGGCAAGAATAATAAAGTCCAACCATAAATTGTATTTGACTCGTCAGTAGACGGTACGTCGGTAAACTTCGTCTTCCCTGTTTTAGGTGTTATATTTTTTAACACGGCGCTGCGTATTGGCAATTCGGTTACGAGGTTGCATAGGAAACGGTAGAATAAAACGTACATCTCTTAAGGCGCGTCCAGACTAGTGCGGATTTATGCATACGTTGTATTTGAAATTTGAATTTCGTTCAGCAGACAGTGGTGGATCGGGGATCCAGGCCCAAGAGGGAAGGTACACGGTTGGTATTAACAGTATACGGTTTCTTATTTTCAAAATTACCATTATAGTAGAAAAGGATTTATAAATATATCATAGTATTACAGGAGGTGACAAGTATAAATAAAAAAAAAATCCATACTTCAAACAATAGTTATTCTTCACACCTCGGATGGGATACTCTTGGTGGGTATGTGAGTTTTGAACAAACGATAAATCATTTCTTTAATAAAATGATTCTGAGTGGAGCTTTAGTTAATATACAATAATAAGTAGTAACTTTTAATATGTTTGAAATTGTTATTTAGTAACAGAATAATCCATGTCTACTTCATTATTCGTGTAAAAGATCAAATTTGTACGATAAGTTACGTAATAATAAGTCGACCAGAATAACAAAATTAATTCATTTTTATATGATAGTACACTGATCTTACATAATATTATGATTATACTGATTTACACACATTGAACTTAAATGTAGAATTAAAAATAATTTTTTTACATACAACATTTACGAAAAACTAAAATTGATTTTTCATGTATTCCCTTACTCCTAATGAATATTCCATAACTAATTTCAAATTACTATAAAATATAAACATCGTAATAAAATAATAATGCTGCTCTTACTATCGAAAATCAAAATTAATTAGTCACAGTGGCGACTCACAATTAAATTTATTGAAAAGATTGAAAATTAAATAAAAAATATTTAATACCATGCGATGAACATGAATGGTCGTAACATCGTGTAATTTTAGGTAAAACTAATAAATTCCTTCAAAATGCTTACTTCAAACGGTTATAGAGAATAAATTTCAATTACGATTTTCAAGATTTTTAACTTAATTAGCAATATATGTGAGTGAGGTTATATTAAATTTTCAAGTTTTAATATCAAAAACCAAAAGTTTTATGAAATGAAAACTTACAAAATGAGAAATTTCCAATATTTTCAAATTTTATACTTAACCCAAATTTGATGATTAGTATTCGCGTGGCCAATTTTAGTATTCAGTGAATGTTTCAAGTTTCTAGCTCCATTACTTTTGAAATTATGTCAAAAAACAAATTTCAATTTTATAAAAAGTCCGGTAATATATATTTTACTATTTTTTGTTAATTTTTCGACAGTTTTTCCTCGTTTTTAGAAAAATTATTGTGAACTTTAAAAAATTATTAATTTCAAGTACATCTGGGTATGATTTCGGATCTATAAAGTTACTGATGGAAACTTTTAGACAATTATTTCTACACTATAAAGTGTTTCCAGAAAAAAATAAATAAACATTATTGTAAAATTATAAGCTCCTTCTCACTGTTCAGAACCTAAAAATAATGTATTTACAATTGAAACAAATTTCGTATAAACTGAATACGTATATATTCATTTGAAAAATTGTAAATTTTGCACTTTAAAAAAATAATAATAATAAATATTTATAATATTTTCTGAAGTACCACTAAGTGTAAAAATATTAATATTAATCATACCAGTCACCAAAATTGTGTGCTGTTTAGCGTGGTTTCCTAATATATTTGAAGCAATACAGATGACACTGCCAGTATCAATAATATTCATACTTATTAATACTTTTATTGTGATTTCCGATACTTTTATTATTTCACTTTCAATCTGCTATAAACGTCAAATTATTTACTTAAAAGTTATTATTTTAATATATATTATTATAATCGTATCAATGTGAAAATAAATACTTTTGTTTCAAAATACGATTGTTTACAAATTGGATAATTTGGACATTTTTCAAAAACACATTCAACACTTGGCAAAGGATATCCACTGACATAAAATATGAAAGTATAATTTTTTCCGAAATTATAATACGATTGACTTGACATCAAACTCTTGATAAATAAAACTGTTGGTTTTTCTAAAATAAATCATGAATTTGTAAATATAAAAGTAATTTGACTACAGATATTAATTTTTATTTTTATTTTACCTTCGACAATTAGGGTAACATTAATTTCTTTTATTTCGGTATTATCGTATGTAGCCAGTTTATATACTCCAGAATCTGACAGTTTTAAATTTGTTACTAACAATTCAGATACACAATTATTATTACTATTCTCACATGTTGTTGCGGATTTTGTTTCTAATGTGTGACCATTAGGGGCTCTCCTGTAATAATTACGGAATTGAATTCAATTAACTTCATTTATACAACTGTGAATTATTCATTTAAAAACCATTTTACCATTCGACACTCGTACTTCCGATCGTTGATATTATTATTATTTTCCATCGTGCACTTTCGTATCCAGCTGGACGTATTTTTTTGTATACGCCGTCGTCAATTTTTAAATTTATATAATTTATATTGTGTGCTGAAAATAATAAATTCAATTCAAAGATAATTATTATTAATTATAAATGCAACGGTAGAGACTTACAATACACGTTTAGTTTGTAGGTTTTTGAGTAATTAAGGCCATTAAATGACATTGCTACACAAACATAATCACCAGCATCATCAATGGAGACATTTTTAATATGCAGTGAAATACTGCCATAATTATACGGTTTCTTTGTTATACGTTCATACCGAGTCTTAAAAACATAATTATGAGTGTTTCTAAAGCATTAGAAATAAATTTTGTAGTATGGAACCGACCTCATTTTCCTGTGAGCCAGAAATTCTCCATTTTAACAACCAAAATATAAATTTAAACACTGGATCTATTGAACAGGTAAGGGTTAAATTTTGACCAATAAGTACACGTCCTGAAGATGAATCCTTGATTTTTACCAAATCTGAAAATTATATAAAGGTTGGAATTTTATCATAAATCCTTTTAGATTCTGAGCGAAGCGAAGGAACTTATGATTTTATAATGAAGTTTATTTATCGTAAATTCTGCCAGCCTCAGATTTGTGAAGAAGTTTAAACGTTACTGATTTAATAATTCCGTCGTTACCATTAACAAAAATGAAATAGAGTGAGAACGAGAGAGAAATACAGAGAAGAAAAAATAAGGGAATATCTGCACTTTATAGAAATATATGATCCAGTGGTGCTCTTAAACGATAATAATATAACAAAACTTTTAATTGAATTAATAAATAAAGCAATTATTACAGCTATATAGATGTTTTAAAAATAAAATTACATTGAAGATTGTTACAAAACTAATGTAGGTACAATAAACATAATTTATCAAACTAAATATACTAAACATTTCTAATTTACCAGAAAGCCTAATATTATTGAGAAAATTCTGAACATACTTTGCACCATGGATATATTTCGCTTTCCAGATGGGATATTCTTGGTGGGTGTATTGAATTTTAAAAAAACAATTAATTATTTCTTCAATAAAACGATTCTGAGCAGAGGTTTAGTAATTATTTATTATACAATAACCACGTAACAATAATAACTACGTTATCGTTGTTACCACGTTATCAAAGTTACCAGGAGTACCACGTTACGATGATTTCCATGGTTACCATGGTTATCATGGCTACAATGGGTCCAACAAAGGCCAATAATCAAAGCGACATATGTTAAACCTTTGAAATATTGCGAATTTCGAAAAATGTTAAGAATAAAGTACCATAGAGAGTTGAATTTTGATTCAACAAGTGGTTTATCAAAGCTTTGCTTTTGGATTAGTATTTCTATAACCAGAAGTGTTCACAAAACGAAAAAAAAGTAAACAAATAAATAAATATCATTGTAAATTCATAAGCTTTTTCGTTCTGTTCAGAATCTAAAAGTAATCATTAAATCATAGCACTTTATGTTAAAATAAAATACCAATTTACCCTCAAATGGATTAGGTACTCGTCGACTGTCAGTGATATTGTTTTTATGTGCGGTACTAGTATAGCTAATATTTATAAAAGACAATAAATCCATTTGAAATCCTATTTTTTCATGAAATTGGACATTTCCTTGGATCATATTCTGAAATATATACAAATATATTCGTTTAACTTATACAAAGAGTAACAAAATGTATTAATAATTTGATGGCAATAATTTTATATAATAAGGGTAGTCTAATAAATCCAAAACTATCGCCGAACATTTTATGAATAAAGTATAGAAGATTTATGGTGACGTATAATAAGTGTTTTTATTTTTTCGAAATTATTAATCATCATCCAAGTGAAATAGATATTGGCTAAGACACATCAGCTTTCAGTTATTTCAGTATGTCAAAATCAAACTAACAATATTTGAATTCCGTATAGTTATTTCATACTCATGTAGGCACGTCTCTTCACCATCATCGCTATGTACAATATTTTTACTGTCCAAAATTCTGAGCTATAAATATATTGATCAGTTTTACATTAAAATAATATTTCGGATTTTTTTGTAAATTCTATAATATTTGCTAAACTATTATCAGTGTATCTTTATTTGGTAAAAGTTTTTACCTAGGTACTAAAGAGATCAATTTTTAAATTATGTAATTAATTTATATACTACACAATAAGAAACAAATACACATTTTTAAAAGTGGAATACAGAATATTTATTTTAAATATATTCTTAATATTTGTTTCCACTGTTTTCGAAATTATAGATCTATGTACATTAAATACTAAATAAGCGATGTAAGCTGGCACGGAATCATATATTTTGTCTAAGATCTCATTTTTAAATAAGTATCTACACAAAAATGAAAATATTCATACCTCACACATATGCTTATCTTCATCAATTCCATCGAAACAACTTTTGTATCCATTACAAACTTGAGTAGGATCTAAACATTGACCAGAGGTACATCTAAATGACGTTTCCCCGTGACAGGTTTTTGCCTATTAGAAAGTAAAAAAATATTTGTAAAATGTTTTATTAATAAAAACTTCATGATAAAAGTTACTTGGTGAACAGTAAGATATAAAACATCACTGAATTACACTCAAGTTATAATAAATGCAACTACATGAGTAATTATTTATGAAATGAATGTAATTCCGCACTTGATATAATTAGGTGTATTATATAAATAATATAGGAAATCGTTTTAATTTTAAAATTGTTTATAAGTGTTATAACATAACAATACCATGTTTTTATTATACCATCAGTTATAATATTATGTCAAACAAATAATGTTTATTTGTTCTTCTAAATTATTACTACTTTGGACAAAATGAAGAAATATAATTGTGTTAGCCATTAAAAATAATTTATCACTATTATTTACGAATAATTAAATTATTTGATGCATTATTATAATCATGTGCATGTAGGTATGAAATGACGACGTGTATTCACATATTAATATTCACTGATGGAGAAAGTATTCATACTTGGCACATAGTTGAGTTTTCGTCACTTCCATCGCCACAATCTCGATGTCCATTACAAACAAACAAAAACGCTGCATCTAGACATGCTTTATGCGTGTTATTAAATCTGGTATCAAATCCTAACTTATTTCGGAAATCAAAATCAGTACATTTAAATTGCCATTCCATATTACACATTTTTACTGCCTATAAAATTGTAACAAAACAAAAAAATGTAAAGATCCAAGTAAAGAATAAAAAATATAACACACATATGTAGTAGTACGTTATAAGGTCTGTGACAAACTCTGATGACTATTTCGTTAAAAATAATTTAGATACCTATGGGTGTTAACGATTAAGTCGGGAGGTTGTCGGCCGTCACGTTCTTTGAGCAATAACGACAATAACAATAAAAAGAATGTACTTCGCACCTCGGAGTATTCTTCACTCATTGCAGGGTCAGATACTATTGTAAGTTGTAGGAATATTTAATTTTAAAGAAAGGATAAACCATTTCTTCAATAACATGATTCTGAGTAGATCTTCACTTCATATCAGGCGATTTTACTTCAAAATTATAAAGTTCATTAGTAATACAATAAAAAAAAATTATTTTGTACTCTGTGAGCTTTATATTTCACTATTAACTGAGATAAGTTAATAAAAAAAAAAATATTTTGATGAGAAAGGTGTTGGAAAAAAATATACAAATACTATTATTACATTTTCAAAATTTTCTTGTGCCAAAATATTTTCCATATTAGTGTCTATCTATATTTAAATTTTCATAAAGTTTGGAATTAAGAAATATAGTTTCCGAGTCTATAATGTCAAATTTTAGGTGTTTTTTTCTAAATTTTGAGAAAACTATTGAGAATTTCGAAAAATAACGTCTAACAGTACCATCTTAAAGGCGAATTGTGATTCAATAAGTTGCAGGTTGAAACTTTTGTTCAAGTATTTCTATAAAAAAATGTGTACACAGTAAAAAAAATAAAAAATTAGTAATAAATGTCCTTGTCAAAACACTAGGTTTTTTACTCCAGTCAGAATCTAAAATTATTACTATGGATACCTTTAAACTAGATTTTTAGGGGTAGTACGGGTAGTATGTGGTACCTTGTTGTAATAATAAATAAAATCGTTAAAAATTAATGATACTTGTGTATTAGAGTGTGAGGAAAAGTAAAAAAACATGTAAGCTCCCCCCCCACCAAAAAAAAAAAATCCTGAGTACGCGCCTGCATTTGAGTAATAATAATGAAATATTCCGTAAACCGATTAATTAGATCTATGGCGGAGGCTACGTGCGCACGCACTTATGAGTCTGAAATACGATTAATTAAAAACGACAGGGATCGAGAACATGAAATATTATACGTTATATTTTTCATAATTTGGAATTAGATTAAATATTTTCTTTCAAAATAAATCAATATGACAATTAGGATCTGGAATTAAACGTAGGTATTAAAAATGTTTTAAATAATTAAAATATATCAAGTAAAACGTCCACGTAAGTCAAATTCAAAAATCCGGAAGTATTGAAATGATTTATTTTAATGACCGTGTTCGATTATTATCCGTCTAATCATCCGAACATGCTGTAATCAGCCATATACCTTTACGCCGGGTATGGTGGCCAAAGAAAAGGCTCACGGTGACAAAACGGTCGGGTTTCGCAATTATTTAGTTAACTGCAGTAATGATTTTAAATTGCTTTTTTTTTTTTATATAAAATATAATTATATATTTCTTAGAATCTATATTTATATGTATATAATATATAAGCGGCTTTGTCCTGATTGATTGAGAATCAACGCACATCCAAAACTAACTTAGGTTCTGATTTCCTTGAAATTTTCATGGTATCTTGTATGGGCTATCGAACGATTGAGAACGGTTTTTTGGGGTGTTACGATTGAGAACGTTCGATACATCGAATTTTCGTCCAACGTTGCCATACATAAGAGGATGTCAGCAAAGTAATTAAGCAGTAATTAAGCAAATTAAGGGGTTATGTATAAGTTAATCTATACAACTAATCTAAAAATACTTCCATGGAAATTTTATTTGCACTGATATCCTCTTAGCAATTGCTATCGAACAAACTAATTGAACATATTATTTATCGTACGCCGTGATATGGGATACCTATATAATCTAAACTATTGAATTTTAGATAAAAGAGAAAAACGATTGGATTTAGTCGTCACAGAAACGTCGTTTTCGTACTAGGTACTCGGTACTAGGTATTTTT
>JAIPRM010008675.1:0-15609 GCA_025469315.1 Stegophylla sp. TES_Ste_2020
GGTGTTCTTTGCACGTCGGGTGGGATTCTCTTGACGGGTGTATTGAATTTTAAAGAAACGATAAATCATTTCTTCAATAAAACGATTCTGACCGAAGGAAGTTGAAAATATAAAAAAAAAAAATGAGAAAAAAGATGTTAGAAAAACAAAAGTAGTAGTTTTTTCCAAAAAAAAAAAAATTGAAGAATTCAAAAATTCAAAAAATGACCTCTCTAAAGTACAATCTAGAGGTAAATCCAGTTTCAAAAAGTTATTGATCGAAACTTTTGGACAAGTATTTCTATACAAAAAGTTGTACACAGAAAAAAAATAAATAAATAAAAAAAAAATAAACATCATTGTAAAAACATTAGCTTCTTCACTTCGTTCAGAATCTAAAATAAAATGAGCAAAAATAGTATTTGAAAAAATGTCCAAAATTTTTTTTTAATAGTAACATAGTACGCTCTCCAATAGTTGTTATCTATCTCAGTGTTTATAAGTAACGTCAGCATCTCATAATATGGTTTTCTAGGGTTGGCTGTCGGTCATTTGACCGGTCAAAATCTTGTCAATTGACAAGTCAAAAAGAATTTGACTGGCCAATTGATAATTTTTTTAAATTTGCATTTTAATAAATAATGCATTTTAACAAATTCTTGAAACATTATTTATCAAATGTAAGCTCTAGAAAGTTTCAGTAAAATAGTAGTAATAAAACTATTAATATTATTTAAATATTATAATCTATAATATTATATCAATATTGTTTATAGTACAAAAAATTTTTTTTTAATTTTCAGATTTTGACCGGTCAATTGTCGGGTCAAATACGGTCAAATGACCATAAAAAATGTTGACTAGTCAAAAACCCAACCCTATGGTTTTCATTATCTGAACATTATGTATCACCTTTTTATCACATACCCACTACTCACATGGTTTTTATGACTGTGTCAACTATTAGGAAATCCTTAATAAAAAATAAAATATTAAAAAGGCCGAATTTTTCCAAATGTTTACTATTCCCATTATATCTGCTTTAAACCTTACGAATTGTTATGTTATAATACTTTTTAATACCAATGTTTATACTTGTAGAAGTAATAAATGATGACGATAGTTTTTGTGACTTGACGCAAATAAACACAACGGAATAGATTTACCTATATTTACCGTGTAAGTACTCAAACTTAAATACTGAATAGATAAATTATAAGAAACTATTTTTTTTTTTTTTTTTAGATTGTTTAAATGAATTCAGATCAAGCGTATTAACGACAACAACAATTACAACCAACATTATCTCTTCAAGCTGTTCTTTTCTATCGTCAACTTGCTCGCAGGATTTGTTTAAACAGTTACTACCATTCCTTCGTATAATTTATATTAAATTAAAATAAACGCTTAACCCAATTTATACAATTTAAATATTGTATAACTGTATAAATTTTTTGTATATATATATATGTTAATGGCAATGTGTATAATATTGGCATTTTATAAAATGCCTCTATATTATAATACCAACTACAACCGGTTTAATAACACAAAAATTATAATTAAGTTTAGATCATCCTAAAAATGTCGATTTTGAAGGTATAAAAAACTTTATAAATCAAAGTTGCCTAGAAAAAAAAAAATCCAAATCCGGTATCAAAAATAATGGTTCCCATTTAAGAAAATTTTGTTTTACTGCGCATGCGGTAATTATCCAATGAAAAAATAAATAAATAAACAAAATAATATCCAAGGTCATTTAACCGAAATATTTTGTGTTACCTTTGAAGTTGAACACACAGTATAATATGTACCATTTAATAAAACCACATAAAATTCATTTATTTCTTATTACTAACTAAAAAGATAGCTTAACAAAGAGCACTTCACTCAAGAGTCTTAAATGCATTTTTCAGCTAACCAACATTTAGCTTTTAGGCACAACATATTTAATTTTCTTTTTTATAATACATTTTTTTAATAAATATAATTATATTTTAAGAAAACATTTGCCATTAATTTGTTTTACAGAATAATAGAATAAAACATATTAAATGTTATCATCAAAATTATTTTATTTTATACTGTAAATTATTACATATATAACATGTTTTACTCATAAACTTCCATTACTTCATCTTCATAAATAACTAAATCTTCCATCATCTCTTCAAGACTTATTCGAGGTGCACTGTCATCATCTTCTTCAGCAGCAGACTCGACACCAACATCCAAGTTTTTGTAGATATTAATATTTTGTCGCAAATCTTTGTCCTCTTCCAAATCATTCATAAATTCATCCATATCGCTAAAAAAAAAAATTAACAGAAATGTTTTAAGTAATAATCAAAAATTACATTAATCAGGAATGAAATACTAACTTATCATCACTTTCAAGATTCATTTCTGTATCAGCGGTCATTCGTTTCAATTTCCAATTACGTTTACGATGCCTAGCTCGGTCAGGGAAGTTTTTCTTTATCAATATTATATCTGGTAATGAAGATTTGGGCAATTTATCAAAATTAGTATCATTAACATTACTGTCTGCAATTGCATAACCCAACACTGTGTCCATTGGCTTGAGTAAGTGTCCTAAATGTGTTCGACAATGTATAGAGTCTGTTGTCAACCCCAAATCACTGGATTTGACAACCCAAACATCAGCTAACATATGCTAAAACAATAATATTACAATAAAAATACTTTTCTGATAATCATTTAATCTGAATAATAAATAATAGTTTTCCCTGTTTATGATAAATTAATTCAATTTTTTAATTTCTAAAATATCTACAAATAAAATCAAAAACATTTCAGTAAAATAATAAATACACTTTAGACTTAAAATACAATTACTGTGGAACTTGCTAACCATGCTCTATAAAAATCTGAAAATTGTTACTAACGGTTTATCAAGGTACGAGGTGTGCTTAAAAAGTACCCGGAATTTTTAAATTTCGCGGGTCTGGAGAGTCCGATTGTGAAATTTTTTTTTATTATGTTGGTATACATGCCCCTAAAGTATGATATGATTTTCAGCTATATTCACTGTTTACTTTGTCTGTAGTAGTCGCTAAGATTCGACGTGTTTTATGAGCTCGGCGATTTTTGCTTGTTTAAACAATGGAAGAATTGAAGAGTCAAAGAATTTGTATTAAATTTTGCGTATAAATGAAATTAAGTGTAACAAAGTATGTAAACTGTTACAAAAAGCCTATAGTGAGTCTTCTATGAAAAAGCAAGTGTTTACGAGTGGTATAAGCGTTTCCAAGATGGCCGCGAAGACGTTGAATATGAAGAACGCTCCGGTCGAACCAGAACGTCAATAATCAATGAAAATGTGAAAAAAGTGGAAAAAATGGTTATGAATGATCGCCGAATTACAATTAGAGAAGTTTCTGATGAAGTTGGCATATCAATTGGCTCATGTCATTACATTTTTTCAAATGTTTTGGGCATGAAACGAGTGGCAGCAAAATTCATTCCAAAACTGCTGAATTTTGACCAAAAAAACAATCGCATGAACATCGCTCAGGAGCTGCTAAATGACGTCAACAACGATCCAAGTTTGCTTGAGAGAGTCATAACTGGTGACGAAACATGGGTGTACGGTTATGATGTCCAAACTGAAGCACAATCGTCCACTTGGAAGCATTTAACGTCACCAAGAGCGAAAAAAGCACGTCAAGTTCGATCAAATGTCAAGGTTTTGCTTACTGTTTTCTTCGATTATAATGGCATAGTGCATCAAGAGTTCTTATCACAAGGTCATACGGTTAATAAGGAGTATTACCTTGAAGTTATGCGATGTTTACGTGAAGCAATCCGAAAAAAACGGCCCGATTTATGGAAAAACAATTCATGGCTTTTGCACCACGATAACGCACCTGCTCACTCGTCGTTGCTTGTTCGTAATTTTTTGGCCAAAAACAATACTGTAGTCATGCCCCAACCTCCATATTCACCAGATATAGCTCCGTGTGACTTTTTCCTATTCCCAAAGATGAAGAGACCCATGAAAGGACAGCGTTTTTCCTCGATTGAAGAAATAAAGGCCGAATCGCTGAGAGTGCTCATGGACATACCAAAAAGTGAATATCAAGAGTGTTTCGAAGATTGGAAAAAACGCTGGCATAAGTGTATTATATCTGGGGGGGACTACTTTAAAGGGGACCACATTGATGTAGACAAATAAATAAATATTTTTTTGAAAAAGCGAAAATTCCGGGTACTTTTTGAACACACCTCGTATATTAAATCAATTTTCTAAAACTGAATATAGGCTTAATTTTTAGAGCTGAAAAATGTTTTTCTCGTTAAGTAAAAAAAAAAAAAGACAATGTATACTTTGAGATTCTAAGTGAAGCAAAAATCTAGTTTTACAATAGTATATATTTTAATATTTTCTCCTTATGAAAACATTTTTTGTACAGAAATACCTGCTCAATAGTTACGCCTAGTTTATATTTTGTAAAATAACAATAATATGCTATAAATTATAAAAGTTTTTATTAATACATAGTAGACTAAAAAATAGAGTCTAGTGTTTGAATGTACTAAAAACATTTGGTAGTTGTAATACTTATACATTATGGTAACATCACTCAATATTTTAATATATTTATAACTGATTTGATAGTTGACAGTTTATACTTAAATCATGTAGTTTCCAAGTGATGTGCTACAAGAATATAATTAAATTAGATTGAACATAATTGAATAATTATAATTAGAGGTCAGAATTTTAATCTATTACATTTTTTTTTTTTTTTTTTAGTGTATGCAGTCATACAGGGGTTCAGATTCAAATTCGTTAATGCAATTTTTAAAGGGACATTTTTAGAAGATGAGTGTGGGCTCCTTAGTTTTAACCTTCATGGTTCCACCAAGAATTTATAATTTTGATAAAATGTATAAATGATGAATTGATAAGCTTACTTTGTATGAAATTTGACCTTGACCAGGAAATTGTACTCTGTCTTTTTCCATAATCGGTTCTATATCCATTACAGTGTATTCTGTTAACTGTTTACTTTTGAACACACTTTGAAAACTATCTCTCCAGTATGCAGCACTACTCACCTCTGCCACTGAAAAATATGAACACTTTTAAGATAAATATAGAACAATAAAATATATATATATTATTTACATTGTGCAGTTGAAGGATCTATTAGTTTGATTGAATTTGTAACTCTATACACAATACATAAAGGACTTATTCCTCCTAGTTGTTGACTCATTTTTTTGGACAAACACACCACACTATCCTTCATGACGGGTACAATTTCCACACTAAAAGTTAGGAATATGTTATTCATTTAATTTTAAACCCAATAATAAGAAAATATTAGATTCCACACTAAGATAGGTAGGTATAGTAGAATATTTAATTATAAATACCTGTATGTAAATTTGTAATTATAACTATTGCTATGAATATCATGTGATAACAACTTTTTAGAATGCTGATATCGACAAGGCAAAACAGCAGACAAGAAGTCTACCAACTTACGTGCTTGTGATTCTGTAGAATAAAAGAAATCCAAACCATCTACAAAAATAATTGAAATGTGAAACAATTTTTAAATGACAACTCAAACTAATATTTTTACTTGGTTCGGGTTTAATAGACAGTGTATTTTGATGTGCCTTATGTTTTAACATCAACTGTTCTAAGTAGTAAAATGTCTTTTTATTATCTGATTTTTGTCTGACTTGAACCTTGAAAATAAAATTTTTGTAACATTTAATGATAATTTATAATACAAGTGATATAAGAATGATCAATAGAACTTATATTTTCATACCAATACACATATTCAATGAAATATGATCAATTAATTTTATACGGATTGTAATATAATGTATTATATTTTGAAAAGTTGGTTTATCAACTCTTTAAAATGTATTTATGTTACTTTACTTGTTACAAATTTTTTTTAATTTTTGAAGTATTCTGATAACCATTTATCAGTAGTAGTTGGCAAAAGTTTCAAATTTTTAGTGACAATATTTTTGAAGATAAGTTAAAAATTAATATTTAATTTTATAATAATTTAGGTATTAGCATATTTTACTGTTTTTTGTCAATTTATTAACAGATTTTTGTTTTTAGAAAAAGTATTGAGAAATTGGAAAATAACCTCCTCAGACTACCGTCAGAGTGAGATTTTGTATCTATAATGATACTGATCGAAACTTAGACAAGTATTTCTATATGAGTGTTAACTTAAACTTAAAGAAAGGGAAAAAAAATAAAAAGAATAATAATAAACAATTTAAAATCATAGGATTCTTCGCTCCACTTAGAATATACAACACAAATAAAAAATTTAAGCATGAAAAAACAAAGTAAAGGAAAGGAAAGAAACAGCCGGACATACTTCACACCATGGATATTCTTCACTCTTTGAGTCAGATACTCTTCGTGGGTTTGTGGAAGTTTAATGAAATGAAATCATTTCTTAAATAAGACAATTCTGAACAAAAAAAGTTAATATAAAAATCAATTATAGTCGTCATTTTCAACACACTGACCAAGAGTATCTGACTCGAAGAGCGAAGAATATCCGTAGTGTGAAGCATGTCCGGCTTTCTTGCCTTTACTTTACTATACTATACTTTACTTTACTTTACTTTTTTAGATTTTGAACGAGGTGAAGAATCTTATGTTTTTACAATGATGTTTATTTTTTTTCTCCTTCAGTAAACACTTTTCTTATAGAAATACTTGTCCAAAAGTTTCGATCAGTAACTTTATAGATCCAAAATCGAACCCAGATGGTACTCTTAAGAGGTCATTTTTCAAATTTCTCAATACTTTTTTCAAAAATGCGAAAAACACTGTCAAAAAATTTACCATTATTTGTTTGGATATTATTTGTGAAATTTATTACAATATTAATTGTAAATATTTTTATTTACAATTAATTTGTCGGATAATATGTTGTTACTAGCTCGACCAATAAAAATCACCAAAAAACTCCTTTTTATGGCATTCTATAGCAGGTGACCCTCTTAAATAAATTAGAACGTAATATTTTGTAATCATTAATGACCTTAGTTTACTAACATGTTTTCTTTTAGAAAAATTAATATTATAAAATAAATACTATAAGAATTAAATAAAATTCAATATTTACAAGTTCTTTTCTTGTTCTATACTTACTAAAGCACGCCAATAATCCTGAGCTTCAGACCGATGGCAATCATCACACATTTGATTAGCTACAGTAAATTCAACCACAAACACTTGTTGCAAAGTCATTCCACTCATCACCTCACCATGTACAGTAAGTTTCACCTAAAATCCAATTTAAAAGTAGGAATTCCTTATTTTTTCTTTACAAATTAATCTAACCTTTATACGCTTGGAATGGGGTTCAGTCCAAATAAATCCAGCATCGACAAGTTTAACTTTATTTAATGCTTTAAGTTTGCGTAAACATAGTCCCAACAATTCTTTAGATTCAAGAGCACACGAAATCCATTCAAATGGTGGTTGTAGGTAACGTTCACAGTTACGACAAAATTGCAATATCCCTTGTTTGGGTATATCTTGAGTGATGTCAACGTGACTCCGAAGACATGACACACACATGTTGGCCGGATTTGGCTCCATAGTCACGCCACACTGACAACATAATCTAAAAAATTTAATATAATTTAATAATAAACAACTTATTTGTATGCCCAGGATATTATGATTTTATTTTTTTTACTAAAATTAAGATGACTAATACGCACATTTTGGCTACAGTAGCCGACACTGACGTCGGCGCGTAATCCATTTTGAAAGCTTCGTCACTCCGGTACGTCTTTATTCAAATTGAGTAAAGAACTCAATTTCAGACCTACGGAATATGGACTGGTGTTCAAATGAAAATGAAATATGAATCAAGTGCTAAATCTTGTCAACACGTGTTATCGTCAAAAAATTGATAACAGCAAATGCAAAAGGTTTACCCAGAGACATGCTTACTATCATCGATAATATAAAATATGGACATAAACGTCTTATCAGCGGTCATCAAGTATTATGAACTTGAGGCCGTTTACTTACAATGTGATAGGTGATACCAGAGTAAGTTCTGAATATACCTCCAAGAAACAAAAAATTTAATAAAATACAATTTCTATTGTTTAAATGATTTTATTTTAATACATTAATTGCAAAATAAATAAATGAACAAGAGTTGGTATAGTTTAATAAAATTAAAAGCGGTATTTTGCCGATTTAAATAAATTAATATCCAAACCTTAACAAACGGCCTTAATTTCTCATCAGTTCAGAACCGCAAAATATAGCGGCCTCAATAATTGGATAAATGGACATATTGTCCCCATCCATGTTTTTATTATCTATGCTTACTATCACGGTATAGAAGATAATCTTCTAAGGTTATCTTAGAAGGTTATCTTCTATACCACGGTCTTAGAAGACCGTGTTCTATACCGTGCTTACTATAGTGTACAGTATATCCAATTTCATGCTATTGGCAACCTTGCAGCAGTAACTACCACGATATAGTATCCTTGTCCGTGGTAACTACTACGGATTACAACAAAATAAACAACCGCATACTTGGTCAATGGTTCATAAATATATTGTACCTTTGTCATTTGGCTGAAAATCGGACATTTTGATCCACAATCGACCACAACGGGCACAGCGTCTTCTCACCAGCCGCGCGTCTCCTAACATTTTCAAATGTTTAATAAATAACAGACAACTGATGAACTGGAATCCTAAGATTTAAGTAAAATATCATCCGATTTTGTTAATTGTTAATTATTTTTGTTGACATAATTGTCCGGTTTGAAATTTAAACATTCTTTGCCTATTAAGGTAATTTTTAAACTTTGTACGGTATAGTTTATGGAAGGTAAGAAATTTTCTTGAGAATAATATTTTTGTGTATATTATATATAACCTGCCTGCTGTAATAACTAAGGTATTTTTATTTGAACAAAGTAAATTATTAAATAATTATCCACATAAACGAATATAATATCTGGGTAATTGTTTTTATCTTCCTAGTTCAAAATAAAATTAATATGTATGAATTTATTTACTATCAAAAATAATAAATTAAAGGTAAATGAAAAATACAAAAATGCCCTGATGAAATAAAGTAATTAGTATTAGCATTAGTCCTAAATACAGTTTAGATTTACTTTAGATTGATAAGTTTTAAAGTTTTCATTTTTATTTGTGTACCATGTTGTGTTTGATTGAAATTATTCTACATTTGAGTAATGTATTATTAACTTATTACTGAGTATTGAATATACATAAAACCAACATGGCTCTCATCATCTGTATTTGTGCAGTGGCGTATAAGCCACTATACAAGGCGTACAAGCCCATATTGTCATAGCACCCCCCGAAATGTTAAAATTGATAATCAAAAATTTTCTGTTCATATTTTCTTGCTGTCTTTTGACACTATCATATTATGTTATTGTAGTTATAATTAGTGGATTAGGTAATGTTATGTGATAATAATATAAGTTAATTTTCTGTTTATGACCCCCCCTTTTTTTTTTGCTCATCATTCTATTATAGCCCAGCCCAAAAATGTTTTCTATATACACCACTGTATTTGCTTATCTATATGTGTAATATCTAAGGCACTTGTATTTATATTAGAACCCGAAAAATAAAGAATATCCGTGATGCAAAGTATGTTTGTCTTTCTTGCCTTTACTTAACTTTGTTTTTGCATTTAATGATATTTTGTTGGGATATACATTTTTATAAATAAGTGAGTATTAGCATGAGTTGATGTCAAATATCGATTTATATTAAGTATATTGAAATATCAGTTATCGGTTGTTTTAACCAATATATTTGTATAAATAATGTCTAGTGTCTTTTCACTGCTCAAATGCATCAATGTCTAAGACCTACTGTTAAATGTGTTGTATTTTTTTTTTTTTTAGATACAATGGGACTTTGTTTTATTTGTGATGCAAAATTGTATGGTGAACGGACCCGAGTTTGTTCTAGCATTACACCACACAGTAATTCACCATATCCAGAAAAAATTGCAGAACTTCTCGGAGAAGAATTTTTGGTTCTCGTCACTCCTGCAGATCACTTATGTAAAAGATGTGCTTCACTTATAGTACATATGGACAAGTTAGAAAATGACCTAAAACTTGTCAAAGATGCAATGATTTCTTATATTCAAAAAAAATATGGTATATTGCCTGCAGATCAGCCTATTAGGACTCTTGATGTAAATATACAATGATTTATAACCTTTTCTGTTTTTATATTTTATCAATTATGTATCTAGATTGTCAATGGAAGCTTAAAGACTGATGAAATAGATAATATGATAAAGAGAAAAGTTCCTAGTGGTTCTTACATGAGAAATTCTGTAAATCCTCCATCAAAAGCATTCAATTCACAGCTAGATAATAAAGTCAGAATTTACAAGTGTGGTTTTTGTTCATTTCAATCTAAAGATCTTGGCCATGTTCGGTGAGTACTTAAAGAAACAAAACGAAAAAAAAAATTTTCATAACCTAATATAATAGCGAATATGAAAACTAAAATATCCGTATTTTTTAAAAAAAAATCCCGATCATTCCTTTGACGTTAAATAGCGAACGTAAGTTTACGTGTGACGTCACTGTTTGTTCAGTATGGCCACAATAAAACAAAATTTTCAGATGGATACCTTACAATTACCATTGGTAACGAAATAAAAGTAGGTACAGTGAAACCTCCCTTAACGGACACTTCCAAATAGCGGACGTTTTTTCGGGGACTGGGACATTTCACTACTTTTGTATAAGAAAACCTCTAAATACAGGACACTCTAAATAACGGACACTTTTATGACATTGATATTAGTAATTTTTATCTTAAATTAAGAATTATTTTGGAATATCAGAATAAAAATCTCAATTATGTATTAAGTTATCTTATGTGTACATTATTATGCTGTACATATATAAAAATCGTATCTTATCCGTTCAGTCATTGAAATATTATCGCATCAACGAAATATTGTAACTAATGCATTGTCCTGTGTGCGTTTGTGATGCCAACGTTTATTGTAGTGCAAATTTATTATACATAAACTAAAGTAACAGATTTTTTTCATAAATGTTAGTTTTTATTTTTTTAAGATGTATTTAATTAATGTAAAAATAAAATAAAAATTTAGGTAACTTTTTTTTTTCATAAATGTTAGTTTTATCATGTATGTACGATGTACATATTTAATTAACGTAAAAATAATATAAAATAAAATTATTGAATTTATTAATTTATTAAAAAAAATGTTTTCCTCTAAATAGCGGACAAAATTTCGGCGACCGAGTGTGTCCGCTATTCAGAGGTTTCACTGTATTTATTATGTGAGTACTATACCTAATACATTAAAAAATTTAATTAGTCCCGAATAGATACACAGATATTTAAACTTCTTTACTATTATAATTTTAAAATAATTTTTTAGTTATTATCTAATTTGGTTTCCATCGAATATAGTTCCAAATATTAAACCAAGCTACACATTTAATGAATAATAAATCCACAAGATTCTAAAAATATAAATTAATTATTAAATACATTGTTATGATACAATAATCTATTTAAATCAATGTGAATTTAATACCGATATTTTTCTTCAAATTTTAGAAGTGATTCTTTTTTTATAAGAATTGATTATAAAGCACCGCGTAAATATCTCGCATGCAAAATAATTGAGCGGCACTAATCCGTGGGCACCAGTGATATCATGCGAATGCTTACGATCGCAGTTTAACGCCGATGGAGTGATCGGAATTTTTTTTTAAAAATACTGACATTTTAGTTTTTATACCCGCTATCATATTAAGTTATAAAAGTAAAATGACTTTGTTTCATGGTCCTTTAAATAGACATTATTGTTTTCAGTGTATTTATATGTATATTTTTTTTAATAATGCTTAAATTTCAGTTTTCATATGCGGTCTCATATGAATAAAAAAGATGGTGGTGAAAAAGTTAATCAAACAGTGGCCAAAACATCAACTCAGGTAATAATAAAATACTAAGTACACAATTTTTCTGCAATAGTGAGAGACTAAAAAAAACAATTTTGTTCAATTCACAAACATTTTTTAATTCCACAAAAATGAGATGTTTGTCATAGAATAATTATTAAATACCTTTGTTAAGTAAATTTAAATACATATTTTATGTTGACATTCTAAAATATTTTCTTGGGAGGTATGCATAATGACTCAAAAAGTTGTGGTAGAAAACACTATTAATGTTCCTATCCGGTTAATTTTTTACAAATATCTATATTTATAGTAATAATTTTTTAATTTTATAACAATATGTTTGGAAACTCAGTTTAATGGGTTATTCTAATCATTTTCCATAAATTACATATCTTTATTCATAAATGTGTATAATATATGTATTGGAAGTTTCCTCAATTATTTGATTAAATCAAAAAATTAAAATTAAAATACTTTGTATATATTATTAATCAATGTGTTCATCGCTGTAATCTTTTATTTGTATAATTGTTTTAATAAATGCCTGATGTTATATTCATATTTAATTTGCTTTGTTAACAGAATCAGCCAGCATACTGTCCACCACTGCCAAAAAAACGTCTATACAGATGTCAAGTATGCGCTTTATCTTTCGACACTAGAGTCAATTGTCTTGAACACATTCAAAAAGATCATCAATGTACAGCTTCAGTCAAAGAGGTTGGCATAATTCAAATTTTCAAAAAAAAATTTTTTTACCTAATGACTAATTCTCTTTTTAGGACAAACCTAAAGAAACATCGATGGAAATGAACACAGTTTTCAAACAGTCAATGATAAAATCTGAAGTTATTCAACAAGCACAATCTGATATAGATACTGCCCAAAATCAAAAAGCACAATCTCATATGGATGTTACCCAAAGTCAACAAGGCAACAACAACGGTGCTGTAGACACAGGGTTATTGTTTAATAGTAATGTTCCGGCTCAAGAAATTACAAATGGTGAACAAGAGGGAACACAAAATACTGTACAAGTGTCTGCTCAAGGAGAATCTATGCAAGTTCATCAAAGTATTCAAATACATAATATAGAGGTAAAAAATGAAGGAATAAACATTCAGTTGGACGGTGTGGAGAACAAAAATGATGATCATTTGGACATAGAATCAATGCTGGCTGCAATTCATAATGACTCTGTTAATGATGCTCATGCACAGATGATGTAGTTTAAGAAATTTTATAACTTTTTTTTAAGTAATAATTAATTTTTATATTTGTGTACGAGTTGTACAGCATTAAATTATCTATATAATATTAAGAAAAAAAAAATCTAATACGGTAAATAAGAAATGAAATATTGTAATAATTACATTGATACTCGTTTTAATATAATTTTAAGTAAAGGAATATAAAATAAAATATGTTTGAATTGTTCTATTTTTTCCACTAAGTAGATTTGTTTAATAGCTCTGCCAACTTGCCATTTTGTGACATCTTCTTGACATCTGAACCACCGCCAATAAATACACCGTCAACAAAAACACGTGGAACCTAATAGCAGTATTCAATAATAACATTAAAATTAAATAAATCGAGAGGATATCACAGTTGCATGTTTATCTCCAAAATGTTACATTGTTTACAAATTAATAAGGAGACAATACATGCAAATGTGATGAAGATATTTTAATTATTTCAATATATTTACTGAACGGGCACCAGTGATTTCTTCTAACGCATTTTGAATATCATCCATGTCTTCCCTGTTGTCTAATGGGATGTCTGTATAAGAGGCTTTCAGTTTATTGAAACACTAATAAATATTGACCAATTAAAATACACATTACTCATTAGAATGTGGAATGCATTATTAAAATAATAAATATTTATTCTCACTTCTTTAGCCATCTTGCAGTAACCACAGTCTGACTTAGAGAAAATAACTACTTTATCATGGGCAATCGAATCTTTGACAAATTGTGTGGCAGCCATAACTTGAGTTGCAGTAGGTATTCTTTTGCTGGAAAGTGAACCCATTTGAAATTAGTTTTAATTTTTTTCAGTGCCAATGTGTGTATTGTAAAAAAGTTTTCTGTCAACACATTAACTTATTGTACATATTGTTAACATTAAAATGGAATATTAGAAATTAAAATAAAATTAATTATTAATTATATTAGTTTTTAACTACAGTAGTCTCACTGATCCGATCATTGTTAGTTTGGATATCCGGATAATCTAGAAAAATTATATTTGAGTATGAATATACTCATATTTTTAACTCAGTTAAATTAAATTTAAATTATTTATTAATTTCCATGATTCTAGGTACTGAAATGAGACTTGTTTAATCTATGTGTGTGTGTATATATATATATATATATATATATATATATAAAACAAATTAATACATAATAATATATAATTAATTAATACATTTACCATTGACAATACATTTTTTTTTTTACCACAAATGAGTAGTAGAGTGATAACATTATAACAGTCAAATCGAAGTGATAACAATCACATTGGTATGAAAATTAAAATAGACTGAACATTACAGACTACAGTATTTGTAAAAATTATATAAAATACGCTAGGTTTTATAAATATTACCAATATTATAATTCATGGCATTATCTACACACATCACATATTTCCAATAATTTGACGAAACCCTTAATTCAACTTAGCGACACCCTGGTTAAGAACTTCTATGACTTAATCACACTTTAAAAGAAGACAGACATGAAAAATAATTATCAACAGGCTATACAGGTAATTCTTGAAGGAGCCATACAACCGGGGGAAAAAAGAGAGCGACCTAGATACTAACTTTATACCACAAATATGTGGGAGACAGGAAGGAGCGAAAAATGTAGGAAAGCAATCCTGGTCAGAAAACTCAAAGACTAAAAGAAAAATGCTTAATTGAGTTACCCAATTAAACACAAGTACAAAAATGTCAATTATTAGTCATTTGAAATGCAAAGTAGTAAAAAGTAAATGATATTAATTTTAACGGTATAGACACTACACAGATACATTAGCAAAATGCATTTAGTAAACACTCCTGGTTAACAATTCTTAAAAATACGTATACTTACTGATGAAATGAAACGAGAACTCCAAAGTTCAAGAATCAAATGTAGGTATTTAAATATTTAATATTTCTACAGAATGCAATGTTTTGAAAAGGTGAATATTATAATACCACCATCATATTCTGCAGTTTACAGAAATACAGAACAATTTTATTGATATCAATTATGTTCTGATAACCTATTAAACAATGTAAAATTTTGACGGGGTGTTCTGATTGGCCTTGAAATAAAAGTGACCACAAATGAGAACATAAAACGATTGTGTGAATACAATATTTATTGTATCAAATAATAACATTTTTATTGTGTAATAATACATTTTCGAAGTGTATTATATACTTCATAACAGTCGATAGAGACTATTTAACGCATTTTAGATTCTAAACGAAGTGAAGAAGCTTATGATTTTACAATGATGTTTATTTTAGATTCTGAACGTTAGTGAAGAAGCTTATGTTTTTACAATGATGTTTATTTTTTTTTTTCCGCTCTGTAAACACTTTTTCGT
>JAIPRM010008676.1:0-15608 GCA_025469315.1 Stegophylla sp. TES_Ste_2020
CAAAATTTGACAAAAACGATTCGGAAACCATCATTTTTTGATCCGAATTTTATGAAAATTTAAACATAGATAGAAAATCCTATAAAAAAGATTTTGGCGCAAGAAAATTTTGAAAATGTGAAAAAAAATTTTTGACAATTTTTGAAAATTATTTTTCGTTTCTTATATTATTAACTTCCTTTGTTCAGAATCGTTTTACTAAAGAAATGATTTATCGTTTCTTTAAAATTTAATACGCTCGTCAAGAGAATATAACCCGTCGTGCGAAGTATGTCCGGCTTCTTTTTGTTGATATAATGTATACATTATACATATAAATTTATGATTAATTTTTTTTAAAATTACTTTCGTATAAGTTATTTTTATTTATTTATTTTTTTACTCGCAAAATACGAATGAAGTACACAGGTTTTTTTTTTTCCGAAATCATCATTTTTCTACTGAAAGATAGGATTTTCTATTATAATTCTCAGGCTATTTTATTTCTAAAATTTACCGAGACTCTACCGGTGTCATGATTTAAGTCTTTCTGAATTTAAGTAGTTTCGAACTCTGAAGTATGATCTCGGGATGCTAAAGTGAACCATTTGAAGAATATGGTTAGAAAAATATCGATTTTTATGGATGTTAAGTAAAAATAGATTGATTTAAAATAATACGTTTGTGTTTTTTCATCGACATCATTAATTCAAAGTTAAATTATTGAATTTTCGAATTCTAATTCGAAACTGTTGAGATCGAATTTTATTATGAATTGAAAGTAATGATACTAAGACGTCATAAATTAAGTCATATTTTTGATCCATAAAAATTGCTAGAGATTGCATAGAAATTGCTAACTTTTGGAGAGGATTTAATATAGGAAAAAGAATTTCCTTAAAAAAAAAAAAAAAAAAGGAATAATAATAATAATAAATAATTACAAATATTAAAGTAATCCACTTGCTTTTCACTCGATTCGGAATCTAAAATTTATCAAAAAAAATTAAACTTTCTCTCATATTTAAATTCATACTATCCTTATCCGTTCCAAAAGCGTTTGAAAAGAGTCTGACGGGATGCGATCTATTTTGTGAGTTTGGGGATGAAATAATGATAGATATTAAACAATATTGCTTATACGCTGTTCGCTGTGCAAAGTTTTTTGCTATTAAAATCGAAGGAAAACTGTATACAGTCGACTTTGGTTTATTTGAAACCCTCTATTAACAATATTTCAGTATTCTATCGAGTGGTTTTCCGAGGAAAACGAGCGGCCAATACTGCGAATAGCGTTTAATCGATAGTAAAATGTGCAATTTAACGCGGTCAGTGGAGTATTGCTCGGTCACCCCCTCGGCCCCCCGCCGACCCGTTCGAGTGTGGTCACGGGAACGTGGAAATTTTAGAATAGTCGTCATGTTATCGTTGACGCGGTTTCGATCGTGTCAGAAGTTATCGTCGTGCTGGAAGAGAAAGTGGATATTTTTTGCCAATCGAATTCGATATTTATATCGCGCTATAGATCCTAAATTGATCCCAGAGCAGCTGGTAAAGTCTGCCGTGAAATTTTTCAAAATACTACAACAGTTTATCAGTTTATATAAGTGGTTCCCAACCCTTTATATTCTACGCCTCTTTTTATAGATTTTTGAAAATCTCACGCCCCCCTTCCCTATGGATAAAAAAAATGTATCACTTTTGTTTTATACTTTTCAAATAAATTACACATGTTGGGAACGAAAACTTTTGATTAATGATAGTAGTTATATAAAATGTCAAAAAAAAAAAAACAGTAAGCAATATAATGGATGAATATAAATAATAAAACTATATTGTAATAAATAAGTATGAAATAATAATAATAAGTTATGTTTGGTGGCTAAGCACTAATATTGTAATCTCTATCCGTCATTGATACCTAAAATGTAATGACCATTATTAATTTTTATTTTTTTTCTATACATTAATTGAAATTTTTACTTTGCGATCACTGCTTGCGCCTCCCCAACAATTTGTGTACGCCTCCCAAAGGGGGCGCGCCCCCTGGTTGGGAAACACTGATTTATACAGTTACACGCCGAGGACTAACCGTAGCTCGTAAGCGAATAATTAGTGTATTGTGTGTGGCGAGAGCGGGAAGCGAGCAATTTCAGACCGAAATACTCCTTGGACAACTTTTATTTTTTCATGCTAGCGGGCTTGTAAAGACGTAAGTTTATACTGCTCGACCTCAAAATATAATCGTATATAATACTCATTGGACGACTTTTATTTTTCCTTGTTAGCGGGTTCTAAAGTAACTACTTCCATCCCGTGAACGGGAAAGTATTCTTTTTTTTGCCCGTTGCACGGATAGTGGCCATTTTCCACCGCATCTACCCGTATCGATAATTTAACTTCCAATGCAACTGTGACAAAAATACGTTTTGTTCATCACATCAAAACGGACTATAATAGTTTTACGTGAGTTACTTTAACTTTACCTAATACTCCACAATATTTATCGGTAAACGCGTGCAAAGCGTATTTGTTTTTTGACTTGTATCGTTTAAATATTTTAACAGCGCCACCGCCGCCCGATTGTTTCGCAAACCTATGTATATATTATATTGTCGTGTTTTATAAACTATTTATATTGTTTGTACGTATATAGTCTATTTATATAGTTTCTATATATAGGTATAACAACAACGGATAATGACGAACGCTTTTTTCGCCACATGTAATATGGTGGATTTTCATTGATATTGTATCCATTGACGTAATTTGATATTTTATTGTTTCTGTGTGTCCACAAATGCTGTCCGATTCAAATTTGTCTATGAAATTTTTTACCCGAGACAAAATTATAATCTTAATCCCGTGGGGAAACCAAAAGGGGGAGGGAAGTGTCCAGTATAACGATACTGAGTGAGTTTGCTTGTTCCGTTAAGTCAAATCGCATAATATTATAAAAATTAGCGGTTTCATGTGATAAAATGACATCATAGATTTAAAATATTTTTACATCTGTACCGTTAGTAATCAATTTTATATTATATACATCTTAACCTAACCTAACCTAACGTGTCGTTTGTATTGTATTGAGTATAATAATATTTAACAATTTAGCGGCAGAATAATCGATGTTCATATAATTATTTTTGAAAATTATACGCTTTGCGGTGTTTTAAATTTAAAGGCCTAAAAATCTGGACATACTTCTTACCACGGGTCAGATACTTTTTGTGCGTGTATAGAATTTTAAGCAAACGATAAATCATCTCTTCAATAAGACGATTCTGAACGAAGGAAGTTAATAAAGAACAATAATAGTCGTTATTTTCAACAAGTCCACCAAGAATATCTGATCTGAAGAGCGAAGTATGCAAAGTATGTCCGGCTTTCTTGTTTTTACTTTACTTTGCATTATATTTTTTTATCCAATAAATAAGGAAAAGAAAAAAATAATTAATGAGAAAAAAAAGTGTTAGACATTTTTAAAGTTTTTTCTCATATTAGTGTCTACCTATATTTAAATTTTCATAAAATTTGGTTTTCGAGTCTTTTTCGACAAATTTTTGGTAGTTTTTCACCCTCCAAAAAATTGAAGGATTGAGAAATTCCAAAAAATGAGCTCTTTAAAGTATCAACTAGAAGGCAAATTGGATTTCAAAAAGTTGCTGATGAAGACTTTCGGACAAATAGTTCAATACGAAAAAGTGTTCATAGAAAAAAAAAAAATAAAATAAATTAACATCATTGTGAAGACACTAGTTTCTTCACTTTGTTCAGAATATAAAATTGACTCAATTGATTTTATTAAAACTGTAAATAAAAGTAGTCCTATAATATGAGTGTGCCTATATTCAATGTTTTAGCCTAAAAACAACAAATTGAATATGTTACGAAATAATAACGAAAAAGTACCAAGGAAACATTGTCGCATGCATTTGTTGCCGCCGACATTGTCGCTGACAAAATTTTACTTCCTGTTTAACGGCGGTAAACATCAAAGACATCGGAAACATAGGCATCAATGTAAATAATATGTTTTTCGTTGGCGTGGACGGGGTTTCATATTATTATGAAAAAACAGTAGTAGAATTTGATTATTTTCATTATCTCAGCAGATATCGCAACGGGTAGGGATCCTCGCGCAGGGATTCTGTATTTATTCAAATAATTATTTTGTGTCGAGACCTTGGTTGGTGAAAATCGGTGTAAAAAAAACATGCAGGCATCGGTACCTTTGAACCGCGAATAATACATTAATTGATAAAGGACAAATTATTGAACATAAAAGATTACAGAGTACTTTTTTTCATATCGAATCCGTCGATAACTTTATGCTTACCTTCGGAATTTTTTTTACAGCATTTGTGCCTACTCGGCACGAAGTAAGTGTGGTCGGTAGCTGGTTTAATGTATTGAATATAATTATTATGAAACACGTGTCTGTACGCAGTTTTTTTTTTTTTTTGAAATAAAAACTTAACACAAGGCAGTGCTACTGTTCAAAGAGTGTTCGGTGTAGGCGATACTGCAGCAGCAGCCACCAAGAAAAGAGGACGGATTAAATGACTGATAAACACTCGTTATGTTCTTTTTTTTTTTTCCTAAGGCGTAACGATAATGATTTTGCAACCAGAGTGATTTTTTTCTTTTCCGTATCCGAATTTCTTTTCAGTATTTTCTTTCGAGAAGTATATTTTCGAAGATAGTATTTCAAATATTTTTTGTTTACTGTGAGTTTCTGATTAAATACTTTTCAAAAGTACACTTTTTACTACTACGAGTATACAATAGTTGTCTGTGTCACCGGCCGCGGGAGTAATTTAATCCGTGCGTTTATTATTACCGAAACTACCCGTCTGTTTTTAACTCGTTTAATTATTGAAAATTATAACGTGTCATATTTCCTCGGAGCAAAACAAACATAAACAAAATATTAAATCCGTAGCGAATTTCAATAATAACAAACATTTTTGTTTTTACGTTTGCACGCTAGCTGTCGTCGTAACCCTATTCGACTTACCGCCAGTATAATTATTTACGTAGACTAATTATTATAATTAAATTTGAAAAAAAGCGGTAATTTAATTAATGCATTTGAACCGGGAGAAGTGCACCACGACGGTACCGTATCGCGTCATCGTACGTATTATTCCGAAACCCCCCAAGTCTTTGTATAGCTGGACTTAGCTGGACTTAGTATAATTATAAGGCCATGTAATATTATATTATAAACTGTTGAAAAAAAAAATATATATATATAGTAAAAGTGTTTTAAATAATAATCGTCGTTGCAGCGGTTTGTTTGCGGTCGAGCTTCCGTAAGCTATTACCATTGGTACGTTATAATAATATTATGTAAAATTATAAAATGCAATTTTTTCGTTTCGTTTCAAATTTTGAAACTGCTTTTGTAGATTGTATGCCAATGAATATTTTTTCTGGGCCCATTTTCGTGTGTAGTAGATATTTGTTTTCACACGGCTATTTAATATTTTGGTATTTTTACAAAAAAAAAAATTTACAAAATTATAAGGCCTATGTGTCGTTTGTTTTATTGATATACATATTCTGTTTATTGACTTTGGTTTATGGCCAAACTTAGATATCTATGTGTATTAAAATATTTTCTTTAAATAACGTGAAAAATGTTTAAGATCGAGGGCTTTAATTTTTTTATATTAATAACCTTGTTAATTGGCTTCTTTTCTAACCCTTCTCATTAAACTTCTATTCCCACACTTTCCTTAAATGTGTGAGTGTAGAGGTTTTGCTATGATCCGCAGCAATCCCAATTTCTGAAAATTCGTTTTTCTGATGCATCATTATTGTCGAATTAAAACAAAACAATATTGTTCTACTCGTCTACGATATGTTCGTGAATTGTATCATCATCTTATAGCGAATATATTTTATTTTTACTCTGCGTATGTGATTGTATATTTTTTTAGAATCTCTCAGGTCGAAAACTTCGAATTATTAGACTTAGGAGAATTTCGATTTCAATCGGTCGGTTCAAAGGCATCGCGTTTTAACCGTCCTTGACCTTCTAAATTAAATAATTACATCATCAATAAACTGCAGTGTGCGTATATTTACGATGTACATAAATTCAAGACGGGGACTAAAGGGGGGGAGAAAAAAAATAATGATTCCTTTTATACGTTCATTTAATTTGTTCTTTTTTTTCTTTTTTCGTTTTTCGTTCCAACAGCAACGAACTTTTGTGAACAATTTGTAAAACGTCAAAACGAATTTAAAAACGCATTTATATTCACTTTGTGCTATCACGAGAAACTTAGATAAATGAATACCGTGTATTTACCTACTTTTTTTTTGTTGGATTATTTTGTTTTTCCTATTTTCACTTATACGAATCGCTAAGCCAATTTGGACGTTACGAGCGCAACTTTTGCCGCCGTTCGACATAGCGGCAACACGCACGCGTATAGCGAGGTATTTACTACGCGTCTGCAGTTTCGCAAGAGAAAACAACGAACTTAAAGCAACAGACTGTAAATTTGAACATTTTTTTTTTTCTATAAAATCGAAACGTTTCCGCGGCGGCGGTGTTGCGTTCCGCGAGTGCAGTGAAAGTGAATTTGCGATTAACATTGACATTTTCCACGATAAAATAGAAAAACACTTTAGTCGAAACCTGATGTACTACAGCATGCCCAGAAATTTCACCCCACCCTTAATATATGTGTGAAATTTCAATATTTTTGAATGTGGTATTTTAGATATTAATCTTTAGACAAATTAAAATTTCATAACATGGAATAAACAAAAAAAGTTTTCTTAGATTTCATTTCCTCCGCTTAATATGCCCTGATTAATGTTATTATTTATATGACATTCACAATTATTCATATTCAAAACTAAAAAAATCTACCATTATATATGTCTATACTATAACTGTTATTCTAACAAATTTCCAAATTATTGATTTTTGAAAACACTGGTGAGTTTATAATATATTTACTTTAATATCATATGAATGTGATGAATCAGGGATAGGTAAAAAAATAAAACTTTCTATTCTTTATCTCTTCCACTACTACTAATTTCTGGTAGTTTTCTATTTTTTTTTTTTTTTTTCTCGAGGTAAAAATTTAGATTAGTTTAGATTAATGTGTACTAGGTAGGTATTCAATTTTATATTAAGCAAATTATACAATATTTCTCGTCTAAACTTTACTTAACTTAACTTTTTAAATTTTATGTTCTTATATCTTATTTAATATTTCAAGATAATTAATGTTTGGTTTAATATATGACATTTAATTTGCATTATTGTATTTTACATACATTTCAAGTACTCGCCCCTGACCCACCCTCACTATGCCTATAAAAGTAAATCACACTAGGTTTTTCAAAATGATTTTCCATTTCAATAAAATAGCCGGAGGAAGTACAATTTTGAGGAATATGGAAAGTGGAGGTGAGTGGTGTTTTATTTGTAGAGGAAAAAGGATTTTATTTTTTAGAGGAGATCAGACAGAGGGAGGAAAATGGAATCTGATTTTTGGAGAAAAATCGTTCCGCTCCATTCGAAAATATATTGAAATACCGCCGAGATATTTAGGTTGGCACGAGACTTTTGGGACATACTGTACAGTAACGCGTTGTTGTTTCGTACACGCGACACAGAAGAGGCGACCATTTTCGTGAATATGAACAGAAATTACTATGTACACCGGCACGATAGTGAACGTGACATCTCTGTCTACGTAATACCACGACGACGAGAACCGACGAGAAAAAAAAAACAATAAAAACGGTCATAGTTTAAATTCGCGCAGCGTAACTCGCCAACGTGTGACATCTGCACGATATGACGTGCACTTGTGCGAGAACAAATTTGAGCAAGTCTTAAAATTTTGAAATGCAGTCCGGGGGGCAGTCTCTTGGAGGAGGGGGTTCTCGAGGTTAGCTAGCCCCCTCCCCCCCAGCAATAATTTTACAAATTGTACTCGTGCACTCCGAAACTTGAACGTGAAGTGTGTTTCTTCAGAAATCTGATTCACTAATAATAAGTAATTAATAAGATGATAACAAATTAATATTTACAAAATATATAGGTACCACGTTGCACTAGGTAATTGTGTGCTGTAATAATATTATTATTCTGGTAATTTATATTAAAAATTATTATCAGCCGCTCAAAAGACAAATTAAATAGATATTGATAAGTTTATAAATATCCGAACACAAACAAAATCGATAATTGCTTATTACATATTGACAATTAAATATTTTCGCTCCGATCGGAATCTAAAAAATAATTAAATTCGCTTAAATATTTATGCACTGTGACATTGTTTAGATACCACAAACCTGTATAAACGATAAATCGTAACAATTAGTATTAACTGGTTTTTTTTTTTTTTTATGATAATTTGTAAAATAAACGTTTATTTGTATGGAACGTTCGTGTCGTGTTGACATACTACAAAGAGTAAATATGAAATTAATAAAGTTCGAACAAATAATCGGTTGTTGCTAAATGTAGTGGCCTCTTGTTGGCTATACTTTGACCCAAAGTATATATAAATAACTGAGTACGTCACTGATTCGTCTGCATTGCGTATATTTTAATAAGTATTAACGTATTTTTTTTTTTTTTTTCATTATTTGTACACATTCATTTTTATGATTAGTAGCCATGCCGATAATTAATTAAAATCTCTATTATTTAGGTACGCTTTGTCGCGAGTTATGAAAATAAAATATGTACCTGTTTATCGACTATAAAATTGGCACCATAGACAAACGGTTATTTTCTGTCGAAACTTTGTACAATTTTGAATTAGTCTTCGGTAAAAAGTTTTATTCCACCGAAATATTCACAAAGTTGTTCTCTAAATTTATATTCCAAGTTTCCCATAGATCTGAACCGATTGTTTTTTATAAGCGATTTTTGTAAAACTAACAAATTCCACCAGAATGTAAATTTAAAACTCTGGTAAAAAAAAAAAGAAAAGAGTAGTCGAATATTAATTAAATAATCGATTGTTGTATCGTTAAAAAAAAAATAAAGGTGGCAGTATTTTCGATTTTTAGTATTAGCTCCTTTTCAAGACCACCTAAAGAAACAACAATTCAATCAATTAGCTTGGTATGTATGTACAAAGTTAATCTTAATGATCATATTATAATGCATGATTATAGTACTAGATCAAAACAAAAGTGTAACTTAAATGTTCCAAATTGTAAAACAGTTTATGGGTCAAAAAGTCCGATTTTTTATGGCATAAGTATCTTTATTGCGTAAATATAATATTAAAATTGATAATTTTACTAGTTATAAGAGATTCAAAAAATATATTAATTGTACAATTAAAATATAATATCTTTTATTACTCTTAGTTTTATTGCATTGTTCTATAATTATTGTTTTCATTACTATTTATTTATCTTTCTTTTTTCTTTTTTGTTTCTATTTTGTTTTGTAATTTATATTAAGAATGTTTTGTAATTACGATAATTTATTCATTTAATTAATCATGTTAGTAATATTAGTAATATTTCTGGAGATTGAACTCAACCCAACCGTTTACAAGCTTGCTTTTTGGGTAGGTTTTTGCAGATTACATTTATAGTTTGTAGATATGTTTACGTTATTTTGTTGCAAAATAAAGACATTATTATTATTATTAATTAGTATGCTCTTTTCTCGCCTTTGATTTTATAAATTATTTAATAATATTCAAGGTCGTTTGGGCTATCTTATTTCCGATCGAAAAAATGGCCTGCAGAGATGTAAATTGATCGTCTATTGTACAAATTGAATCATTAAATATGTTCAGTACTAAATCGACAATTATTATGGTTTTATGTGAAAAACGATTAATTGTTTAACACACTCACCGGTGGAGCGAAGATTATACCAATGATGCAAATTATTTTTGCTTTTTTATATCGTACATTTTCTTTTTTAATAACATATTTTATATGAATCTGACAATTATATTATTTTATGATTGCCTCCACATATCTGCACACGACGATCGACAACAAATAAAAGCCGGACATACTTCGCACGATGGGTGCTCTTCGCACGACGGGTGGGATTCTCTTGACGGGTATATTGAATTTTAAAGAAACGATAAATCATTTCTTCAATAAAACGATTCTGAATGAGGGAAGTTAATAATATAAAAAGCCGGACATACTTCGCACGACGGGTGGTATTCTTTTGACGGGCGTATTAAATTTTAAAGAAACGATAAATCATTTCTTCAGTAAAACGATTCTGAACGAAGGAAGTTAATAATAATAATAAAAAAAAAAGTTTTCAAAAAATGTCCAAAATTTTTTTTACACATTTTCAAAATTTTCTTGCGCCAAAATCTTTTTTATAGGATTTTCTATCCTATGTTTAAATTTTCATAAAATTAGGATCAAAAAATGATGGTTTCCGAGTCGTTTTTGTCAAATTTTGGGTAGTTTTTGTCAAAAAAAAAAATTGAAGAATTGAGAAATTCAAAAAATGACCTCTCTAAAGTACAATCTAGAGGCAAATCCGGTTTCAAAAAGTTATTGATCGGAACTTTTGGACAAGTATTTCTATACAAAAAGTTGTACACAGAAAAAAAAAATAAAAAAAACATAAAAAAAAAATAAAAAAAAAAAACATCATTGTAAACACTAGCTTCTTCACTTCATTCAGAATCTAAAAATAAATAAGAAAAAAAATGTTAAAAAAATGTCCAAAATTTTTTTTTCATATTTTCAAAATTTTCTTGAGCCAAAATCTTTCTTATATGATTTTCTATCTATGTTTAAATTTTTATTTAGTTCGGATCAAAAAATAATGGTTTCCGAGTCGTTTTTGTCAAATTTTGGGTAGTTTTTTCCAAAAAAAAAAACTTTTTGACCGAGAAATGACCTCTTTAAGGTACCAATTAGAGGAAAATCCGGTTTCAAAAAGTTACTAATCGAAACTTTTGGACTAGTATTTCTATACGAAAAGTTGTACACAGAAAAAAAAAACATCATTGTAAAAACACTAGCTTCTTCACTTCGTTCGGAATCTAAAAGTCGCATTTTCATTCAATTAAACAAAACGTTTGTATTCGTTTCGTCATTGTATGGAATATATTAATTAGGATTTTATTAATAGCCACCTTATTTCGGACGATATTCGTTTATATTATTTATCAATAAATATAAATGTTTGATGAAAACGCAAAATGCATATTTTAGTATTTCTAGTAGTCGAGTGTTAAAAAAAAAAAAAAAAAATACACTATGTTTTTTTCGGGGTAAATGACATTTGCTTTAGATTATATTTACACACACACACACTACCCACCGACGACTATCGATCGTCCTTTTGAGGTCGTCGTTCGACACAATAGAATCCGTACTCGTACGAATCCCTCGACTTTGTGCGCACACGGAGTATCGTCGGCGTACACAACACCACCGTAGGTGGTGTATATATATATATATATATATATATGTATATAATTATTATATAGTACGTGGCCCGTGAAGTTTCAATTAATAAAAATAAATATCAAACGTTTTCAATGGCGTACGTGGTGTGATAGCGACACGTGAACGCTACGGTTTCCGTTTGACAGGATATCGTTTAAAACACTTGTCTGGATAATCATTCAATCGTGCCGCGGTTCGTATATAATAATAATATGATGATGATGAATTACGTCGTGTGTAACCTTACAGGTGGCAGAGCTCCTACGTACACGACGACGTCGTAAAACTTTGTCCTCTATATACACGTCGACGGCACTGTTCCAGGGGAGACGTATCGATCGATACGTTAATAATAATAATTGTTGGGGAAAATTATAAACGAGTGTAGCGGATGCGCGCGTGTGTGGAACTTCCGAGTGGATGTGAAATAATGACGAACGGGAAGCGAAAAGACTCTTTTTGTTTTAGATTTCGTGGTGAAAAATTAATTATGTTATTAACGATGAAAATAATACTTATTAATTCATAAGAAATTTCGTTATTCGCGGTGACAAAAAACTCGTTATTCAATAGAACGACGGGCATTTTTAATTAATGTAGTAAATTAATGCGAAAACGTATATTATGTTAACTAGTTACTTTAATACCGTAGAGATATTATAATATATTTCATTATTTCATTGAAAACGATTAAATACTACCTATATAATTGTATCGTTGGCGAAACAGGATAAAAAAAAAATCGTCTTTAGAATGATATGTTCACTTGTTTGATTCCGCCCCCACATTATGTCAGTAAATATCATTAAAGAATTCGCATTATTATATAAAACTTTTTTACCTTTTTGACCTTTTTCCAATCCTTTACATCTCGATTTAATGGACCTGTCCCAGAAAAATTTAATAACATTTGTAACTCATGCCACTTCTATTTGTCGCCGTCGTCGTTAAGGTAGGAGTAAACTTTGCGGAAACAAGTATCTGATTATTTTCCATAAAGGAAACTAACAAATGATTTTGTTCTTCCGACATTTTCTGTTTTTGGACACTTTGCACTTCTGTTAATCATTATGTATAATAATTTTGATTATTTTAATAAGCAAATAAATTATGATTTATCACATTTACTTACCTCTGTAGTTTCAATATCGTTAGTTTGCATCATTTTGTTGTTGGACTTTATTTGTTATTAATTAATAATTTATTATGTGGAGATATTCTATAACACATATAGATATAATAGTTCTTAAGCCGCGTACACACTAGAGCACGCACAGACCGAGCATGTGTGCTCATGTTGTGCGTTTTACAAATTAACTTAGTGAGGACGGTATGTCGAGGACGCACGAACGTTTTTGGCGCACAGCGATAATCACCATATTTACTGCTCAGTATGGACGGCAGTATGCTCAGTATTGTTGCGATTGCGCACAACTGAATATCCGGAGCGCAGATTTATCGCATATAAACTTATTGTGCGTGGTAATGTCCAAACTGAGCACATACAACATGTAGGGTGAGCACACATGCTCGGTATATTTGTGCTCTAGTGTGTACGCGGCTTTAGACATAATTATAATCGACGATGAAAATTTTTAAAAACCACATAGAGTACATTATATTATTAACATGGCATGAATAATTTTTCATCATTCTTTCATGAGATTCTTGAAGTTCGTTCGGTAAAAGAAGTGAATTCAGGAAACTAGGAGATTGTATCCCAGGAGATTGTAAAATAATTTCGGTACTAGCAAATGTCGGTAACAAAATCTGAATTCGGTAAAACGCTTTTTGGAAACATCTATCCGAATCGTCAAAACCAGATTTCCTTTTACCGAATTAACTTCAAGAATCTCATGAAAGCCTCATAATAAATTGTTCATGCCTTGCTAATTTTGTGGAATGTACTCTATGTGACATTTAAATATTTCCACCGTTGACTTTAGTTATGATCTCTCTGTATCTTATAGCAATAAATTGTCATCATTTTAATAGTCCGGTTTTTTTTTTTTTTTTGTTTTAAGTTGTGAATTATAATTGCAGTCAAGATATAAATAAAATGAAAATTAAATATATAAATTTATATAAAAAATATAAAAATATAAAAATAAATAATATAAAAAATTAATTATATAAATACATTTCTTAAAAGCTAAATTAAGCATTTAGGCCGCGATTCAAATAAAATAAAAATCAACAATATAAATAGTTTTAAATGTAAGCTATTATTTAGACCAAGATACAAATAAAGTTAATAATAATAATATAAATAAATACAAATACTTAGTTACAGTTAAAAATATGGCAAAAAATCACTAAAATTTAATTTTTACAATAATATAAACTCACACGTTTTTAAAAAACGTATGGTGTTATTTGGTTCTTACAATCTGTAAATTTTTATTTTATTTATTTTTCTCTGTTTTTTTTTTTTTTTTGTTTTTATAAGAGTTTTAATTTTTTCTATTTGGTTTATTACTACCCTGCATTTGTATGTATATCTCGGTTTGAAAGTCTTTTGGGTATTTTAGGCAACATTGACCCGGAGGAGTTTATACGTTTCATTCAGGTAAATACTCAATTGATCTGGGAGAGTTTATCATCGGGAAAGTTTACAATTTTTTGAAATCGAGAGGGTTAACCACCGCCCGAAATTGGATTCCCGTGACCGATTATCGCGTGCACGAAAACGCGTACATCATCGCTGGGTTTCGGGCGTGTCCTGTGTGCAAAGTCACCTATTTTAACGCGTTGTCGCTCGACGAGCGCTGCCGGACCGCCCGACGTTATTATCTCACCGCCGCCGAATGTAATTCCCCCTTTTTTTTTTGATATCCATCTATTTACACCTTATGTATTGTTTATTCGTATTTTTTTCTCATTTTGTTTTTTTTTTTTTTTTGAAAATTTAATGTTTTCCTTTACCGATTTTTTGTTGAATATATCTTTAGCTTGTATTTTTCTTTTATTATTATCTTTTTTTTTTGTACATTTATTTTTGTTCTTTGTTGGATTTTTGTTTAATATCTTTTTTTTCAATGTTTTGTTTGTCGATTTTTTTTTTTTTTTACTAATTTTTTGTACATTTGTACATTTTTATTGTTTTTATTTTTATATTTTTCCCCCCCGGACTAACCAAGCCCCACCCGAGGAGCGAAGAATACTCATGGTGTGATTTGTGTTCGTTTTTATTATTATTATATTGTTAAGTTGTAATTTAAGTAGAAATTGTAATTACTAAAAATTGGCGTATTTTTCTTAAAACTTTTTAAACCTAGAAAATCCCGGATTATTACACACACTAAAAAGTATCAAAATTGGTCATAATATAATATTATGCAATTTAATTCGAGTAGATAATATACAAGGTAGATAATTTACGACTAGGTCAAGCAGGACCGGGTTTAGGGGCGTTGCCAGGGGAGAGTAACCGTTATATTTTTTTCTGGGGGAGGGAATGCAATAAAATGTAAAGGGGAGTAATCACAAACATTTTCTACTATCATTCTGTGTTTTTGTCAAAAAAAAAAAAAAACAATGGAAACAATTATTTTAACTGTACTTTCTTTGTTCTTATATATCTTTTTTCAATGTTAAATACACGATTAAAAAGCCGAACATACTTTGCATCATGGGTATTTTTCGTTCCACAATAAGGATTTGGTGAGAGCTTTTAATATTTAAGAAACAATAAATCATTTTTTCAATAAAACATTATTTGATAGAGCTTCCCAAACAACAATGTAACATTACCAAAAAATTGTAGGAATATTATTAATATAATATTTACCTTTTAAGAACGTTCTATATTCATTTCCACATAATTACTTAATTTTCTGAAAATGTTCTCACAAATTTATTTGGCCACAAAAATAATGTTTACTGAACATAATTTCAAAATGTTCTAATAACATTACTTATAATCATTCTCATAAAATTATATTAATAAATGTTGAGAATGTAAGCCTATAACATTCTCATAAAGTTATGTCACCAAATTCATATAATCTTCTAATTAAATTGTATCACAAAATTTTTACGAATGTACTTTTTGAGGAATAATAAAAGGTTATAATAATATTTGTTAAAATTATAGAAATAAAAAAAATTAATTATAATAATTAATATAATTTATTTATCAAACAATTAATGGACATATTTTATTAAATGTGTTGATTTCTATT
>JAIPRM010008677.1:0-15608 GCA_025469315.1 Stegophylla sp. TES_Ste_2020
GTTTCAAAAAGTTATTGATCGAAACTTTTGGACAAGTATTTCTATACGAAAAGTTGTACACAGAAAAAAAAAAAATAAACATTATTGTAAAAACACTAGCTTCTTCACTTCGTTCAGAATCTAAAAATATATTTTAAAATCGTTCATTACCAGGGAAATAAGTGTTATTTTATTTTATTAACTACAATTAAATTTCAAATTTGTAAGTGCGTGTTTTAAGTCATTGTGGATGCAGAGTGAACCGAACCTATTGAAAATCTAGGGAGGCTGCAACTGTTTCTTTTAGGTAGCTTGGCTAGATCCATGTCTCCAGCACTCCCCATTTTGATTTTCGGGTCGAAACCCGGGGCTTTTGTTTGTGCTACGTTTGTGCTGGAGACATGGACCTAGCTTGGCTGTCAAAACTACGCATATGAATTTAACACATATATACCTATTTATGGGCAAGTACTCCGTAAATTTAATATAATGTTGGGTATTTACTGAGTATTTATTTTATTTACCCAGTAAATTGGGTGAATTTATTTGTAATACAACAAGTATGCTTCCCACAATACTCCGATATATTTGTTTTCAGACTTTTACAGATTGTAATATCCAAAAATTGTTGTATTATAGGGGAGTAAATACAGGCGGAACTAGACATTTTCATTAGACTGGGCCACTTTTACCGGTCAATTCATACATGTACTTAAATAGTGATGAGAAAAAGGGTGGAAAATTCATAAGTACCTACTATTATTAGGTGCATAACATAGACAATAATATGAGAAACATTTTGGCGCAATAAATTTTGAAAATGTAAAAAAAAAATTTGGACATTTTCTAACAGTTATTTTCTCATTAATTTTTTTTCTTTTCTTTATTAATTAGATAAGAAAAAATAAAATAACGTAAAGTATAAAGAAGAAAGCCGAACATACTTCGCAACACGGATATTCTTCGCTCTTTAGTCAAATACTCTTGGTGGGTGTGTTGAAAATGACGACTATTATTATTCTTTATATATTTTTTTCCTTTGTTCAGAATTGTCTTAATGAAGAAATGTAGTATCGTTTCTTTAAAATTCTACACACCCATCAAGATATCTGGCCCGAGGAGCGAAAAATATCCGTGATGCGTAGTATGTCCGGTTTTTTTTTGCTTTTTTTTCTATAAATACTTTTTTTTGTATATAAATACTTGTTCAAAAATCTCGATCAGCAACTTTTTGAAACTGAATTTGCACTAGATTGTACTTAACAGAGGTTATTTTTCATATTTTTCAATTTCTCATTTTTTTTGGGAAAAAACAACTTAAATTTGACAAAGAAAATTCGGACACCATCATTTTTTGATCCAAACTTTATGAAAATTTAAACATACCTAGATAGACAATAATATGAGAAGCATTCCAATAGGCTAGGATATATATTCTAATCTCATGAATAACAAAATTAAGAATAGAATACTTAAAATAAAATAACAATCGATTATAACTTCATACATTTTTACTTTATAACATATAATTATTATTATTAACTATTATTTTATCACAAGTATGAAATTATTATGACAATGTATAGAAAATAATAAAATGAAATGAAATTAATCATTAAAAATATATAATTTATATATTATTTTGATTAATATCAATATCATCTTGACTAGAGATAGATTTACTTGACACTAACTCAGAGATCATATTCAGTCTTAATCTAAACTTATTTATTACCATCAGGCTAACATTTGTTTTTTTTATTAAAAAGTGATGTATCATTAAAAAAAAAATTAAAATATACAAATCATTCAATAATCAAAAAATTACCCAAATTTTCCCAAATTTTGGGTAGGTACATATACTTGAAGGTAAATACTCAAAAATATTTACCTACCCATCAGGTATTTACCAATGGCACATTACTAATGACATACATAATATAACACTAAATAATTTTGTTGCCCCTAAATTATTGCCAATTGGCAATTTGCCACTCCACAATAATCAAAATTAAAAGTTTTTCTGCGTAACGTTCGAGTATAATCAATTTCTGTTATACCCAACTTTCGACGTACAACTTCAGGTATCGTTATAACTAAAGGTATATACGTATGTCAATATTTTATCTTGAAGAAGTGGATACCATTTTTTTTTTGTTAATTCTATATGTCTAAATATAATTTTTTAGACTAATAAATTATGATTGCATTGTGAACTATTTCGATCAAAATTATTTTTAATCACTTCCCACCAAAAAAATATAACAGGTGTCCTCATGCATTATAATATACCTATGCTACTAATTTTTTTTCAAAATTTGATATGTAAATATGTAATAAAAAGTAAAAGTAAATATTTAGATATACATAATTCTATTACATTTTGACTATATGATTGACACATAGAACTTTATAGATGATAAAATATATTGTACATATTAGTATATACTAAAAGTATTGTGACCTTGAATATTTTAATGGATATTGGATGCAAGCTTATATAGCACGGAGTATCTTCTTATTAGAAGCCTCTCGTAAAAATGTATACCCATCTATAAATTAAAGTAATAATATTATATTATATTGGACATACGAATGAGTAGGAAATACAAATATATTTAAAAAGTATTGTGATAACTTTCATCCAAAATAACCGAGAAAAACCTTAATTATCAACTAATAGTTGTTTCATTCGTGAACTTTATTCTAAAATGTATGATTTTTTATGCAATAGTGTCTATATCATGCAAAAGAAGCTCCATTAATTTTATGGCTAGAAGGTGGTCCTGGTGCCAGTACAGCGTTCAGTGTATTTAAAGAGATTGGCCCATTTAATTGTTCTTTTGACGGAGAAAACTACGTCATTAACGAAAACCCATTATCATGGCATAATAACAACTCATTACTGTTCATAGACAGTCCTATAGGAACAGGTAATACGAAAAAACTCAAATAAATTATTTCCAAGCTATTTATTAGCTTATTTATTATTACCAATTATAGGTACTATATCATGTACATTTTACAGTTAAAAAAGTAAAGCAAAGAAAAGTAAAGTATAGTAAAGTAAAGCAAAGTGAAGTAAAGGCAAGAAAGCCGGACATACTTAGCGCTACGGATATTCTTCACTCTTCGGGTCAGATACTCTTGGTGGGTGTGTAGAATTTTAAAGATACGTTAAATCATTTCTTCAATAAGACGATTCTGAACGAAAGAAGTTAATAATATAAAGATCAATAATGGTCGTGATTTTCAACACACTTACAAAAAGTATTTGACCCGAAGTGCGAAGAATATCCGTGGTGCGAAGTACGTTCGGCTTTCTTGTCTTTACTTTACTTCACTTTACTTTACTTTACTTTACTTTTTTTTATCTAATAAACAAAGGAAAAAATATCAATGAGAAAAAAAATGTTAAAAAAATGTCCTAAATTTTTTTTTCACATTTTCAAAATTTTCTTACGCCGAAATCTTTCTTATATTATTGTCTATCTATAATGATGTTTTCCAAATCTTTTTTATCAAATTTTAAGTAGTTTTTTCTAAAAAAAAAATTGAAGAATTGAAAAATTTTAAAAATGAACTTAATTTAAGTACCAACTAGAGGAAAATCGGGTTTCAAAAAGTTAATGATCGAGACTTTTGGACAAGTATACGGAAATCACAGAAAAAAAAAAAGAAAAGGAAAAGAAAAAAAAATTAAACATCATTGTAAAAACATTAGCTTCTTCACTTCGTTCAGAATCTGAAATATGAATTGTATAATACCTACTAGTATATAATAGAATGAATAATTTATTGTTTTCTTTTCAAAGACATAATTTTCTGAGCATGGGAATTAGATTTAATTATTTTTTGCAACACTTATAGAGTGTTCACTCTATAAGTGTTGCAAAAATTAGTGTTCTCGAAATAAGTGTTCTCACAATAATGTTTATTTATTTATTTTTTTTTTCTGTTAACAATTTTTCGTATGGAAATACTTCTCCAAAAGCGCTTAAGCCAGCAACTTTTTGGTACTGAATTTTCTTCTAAAAGATACTATAAAGAGGCCATTTTTTGAAATTTTCAACTGTTTTCTTAACATTTTGGAAAAACTACCCAAAAGTTGACAAAAAAGACTCGGAAACTGTTTATTTTTAATCGACACTTTATGAACATTTAAACATAGGTAGACAATAAATAACATGAGAAATATTTTGACGTAAAAAATTTTTTTAAATGTGAATAAATAATTTCTTACACTTTTTTCTCGTAATTTTTTTTTTATTTTTAGTAAATTATCCTTTTTTTTAGTTTTACTTAGTATTAAAATAACATAATTATTAAAGTGTTTTGTAATTAAACTTTTAATTTAGGGTTCAGTTTTACCGAACATAATGATGGATATGCTACAAACTTCACAACTGTCGGCGAACAACTTTTTGAAGCACTAATACAATTTTATACAATGTTTCCCGAACAACGGCTAAATCCGTTTTACATTATAGCAGAGTCATACGGTGGTAAGTACAAACAACTAATTTAACTGAAAAAATAATATAAAATGAGTATCTAACAAATTCTTGAATATTATTTAAGATATTTTTATTACGATAATTTTCAGCTACATTCATCATTTGTATAAACGTGCTCCTAAACATAAAGATGAAATTTATGTAATTTTCGAGTAATTTTTACATTTGTTTCAATTTTTATGTTTTATATGGTTATATTTTGAAATAAAGCATTTAAAAATATATTTTTATACATTATTAAAAAAAGCTTAGTTATTTATATTATTATATATTTAAATGGCTGCATTCGAATTGCGTGCGAAAAAAAAGAACGATGATTGTGGACAACCGAAATTGAGTTTGCGGTTTTTTCGAGACAGGCCCGAGTCGGGTACGCGGTTTTTTCAGAACAGAGCTTAATTGCGTACATATATTTATCTTGGACTACATCCGAGTTTGGTATGAGCCGCGGTCAGCGACGATCTTTGATAAGTAGAGATAACATTTGCGATCACATCATTTAAAATGTAGATTAAAATTGTAGATAGTGTAGATTTTATTAATCATTTATATACAAACATGATTCCTCATATTTTTTATATTCATACAAGATTCCACAAGATTTTAAATGGAAATTTTGATATTGCGACATTTTTTAAATTTATCAACAGTTTTAGCGCGTGTTATGGCACTTGTTGCAAAGCTCCAAGTCGCCGTCACTTCACTCCACTCAATCTATATACGTCTCTCAACTTCCTATGTAATTTAGTATACTAAGTATACTCGCATATACTTAATATCATATAATATCACATATAATATATATTAGCCAAAGTTAGTTCACCGGGTGTTTGGACAATTCGCTACGTTCTTCGACGCCTCCGCTTCACTCCACAAATAAAAAATATTTTTCTCAGCTTGCTGTACAATGTGGAGACATTTCGGTTTGATAATCGGTAATCGTACGTAACTCGGCTTAGCCACAAAAATATCGCGCACGCAACTCAATCCTGTTATGAAAAATCTGAGCACGCAATTCAACTTAAAAAGTGATTTTCGCACGTAATTCAGAACCGCTGATTCATTTATATACCTATATATTATTTTAATTTATTACATTTTAATATATTTATGTTTCATTGTTTTAATTTTAGGAAAGTTTGCTTTACCTTTAGCATCATTAATCCATAACGATAACAAATTATCTAATATAAAAATGCAAGGAATCGCAATCGGTAATGGGTTTTTGGATCCTGAAACAATGTTATGTTATGGAGATTTCCTATATCAAATTGGTTTGGTGGATAATAATACTAAACAAGAAATCAACAAATTAGAATCCCAAGGTAGAAAAGCCATACATGATAAACACTATGTCGATGCATTTTATGTAAGTTTTAGTCAAAAAATGTAACCAAATCTAAAATATAGTCTATAAGATATTAGTTTAATAAAGCCGACACTCATAGTACCCATTTACATCAGATGACATGCATTTTAGAACTTATATAAGTATAAAATATGCTACCTACTAACAAATTATAAGGGAGCAATGTCTAAAATTTTTATGTTTTACTGTTGCACACGAAATGTTTTTATTTATTTATTTATTTAATTGTGCCCATACCCACAAAAAAAAACAAAGAAAAAAAATATTATAAATTTATAACTCTTAATTGAATATGTACCTATATATTATAATGATGTCTGATACACTGATGTCAGTAACTTAGGAAGCTTCTAAAAAACTATTAAAATGGCGCTTTTTTATATTGGCTCAATTTCGATAAAAAGTACCACTGTCGATGTAGTAAACCCATGGTTACTCAAAAGAAGCTTGAGTTTTTACAATGATGTTTATTCTTTATATTTTATTATAATTTTTTAGATTCCAAACGAAGTGAAGAAACTAGTGTTTTTACAATGATGTTTATTTTTTTATTTTTTTCTGTGAACACATTTTCGTACAGAAATACTTGTTCATAACTGTCGACTAGCAACTTTTTGAACCAGGATTTGTCTCTAGTTTATACTTTAGAGACGTCATTTTTCTATAAATTTCAAATTTTTTTTTGGGGGGGGGAGGAGGAGACTATCTAAAATTTGACAAAAAAAGACTTGAAAACCATCATCTTTTGATCCAAACTTTATGAAAATTTAAATATAGGCAGTAATATTATAAATATTTTAGCGCAAGAAAATTTTGAAAATGTGAAAAAATAATTTTGAATATTTTTCTAACGCTTTTTTTCTCATTAATATTTTTTCTTCTCTTTATTTATTATGTAAAAAAAGTAAAGTAAAATAAAGTGAAGTAAAAATATAAATATCACGTTGCACAGCAAGTCGAGGGACTATAGATTGGGCATAGTGAAGCAACGGTGCCGAAGAGCGTAAGCGACAAGTGTCAAAATACGCTTAAAAACTGTTGGCCAATTTTTGGTATGAGATTTTAGAGTATCAAAAACATAATTATTGTTAAAATTATAAATATTAATTTTATCATATAATATCGATTTTTAATTTGGTGGAAAGGAGAAAGGTGTGGTTTATTGATTAATTTATAAGTTAAAACTCAAGTTTAATTTTGAGCTCTTATATAATTTGCGACTCTAGTGTAGGCACACTACGCCATACCCTCACCTCACCACTAATTTATGTCATATGCATAGAGGTATATAATCAGAATGTTATATATATATATATATATAATGTAGTATATGTATATATATACTACATTAAGTTGTACTTAAATAATTAAAATTTATAAATAATAAATATTTATAGGCACATTATGACAAAGTTTACTCACATTTATAAATCATAGGTGAAACTAAAAATTTGTCATTGTGCCCATACTTATATGCGGCAATGTAACGCCCAGATTTTTTGAAAATTCCATAAGATTTTTTTTTTTAAGGAGACTAAATCAATCAAAGAAATATGTAATTTCTCCCCTCTCCCATTACTAAAGTAGGACCTTATTAATTCAAAAAGTTTCTTAGTATTAAATTTTTTCATTTGTGAAATTCAGTGTGGGGTAGAGTAATAGCGAAATGTAAGTAACTTTTAAAAATAAAATTGCCAAAAACTAGATATATCCGGTCAATTTTTTTAGAAAAAAACTTAGCATGGCAAAAATAAAACTCAAACATTAGATCTTTTTTTTTTTATAATAACGTTTTTAAGACATTTAAATGACATGACTATTAATTAATAACAATAAATAGTTAATTTATTATAACTACCTTCATATGATCATTTTTCCTAAGTTAAGATAATATTTTTTAGATTTTCCTTAATGGACTAATATTGCTGGCTATACAAAGAGAAGTTTCTATTGATTTGTCATTGTCATTATAAAAAATTAAAGGCGAGAAAACCGGACATACTTCGCAACACTGATATTCTTCGCTCTTCGGGTCAGATACTCTTGGTGGGCTTGTGGAGTTTTAAAGAAACGATAAATCATTTCTCAATAAGACGATTCTGAACGAAAGAAATTAATAATATAAAGAACAATAATGATCAAGGCCGTTTTAACCAAAAGGCACAGTAGGCACGTGCCTACAGGTGCCTCAGTTTGAAAGGCGCCAAAAAATTCAATATTTAGCGAAAATATTTTTTTAATATTTTTCCGTAGAAAAAAATATTTATGGATAGTTATGAATAAATTAATTATAATTTTAATAATATTATTATCAAAGAATGCCAACTAAATGTGCAATGTGTAAGTTGTATTTATTTATTTTCAACTCATGGTAGGACTGTGACAGATCACAGTCTACGTTTGTATCTGGGATTAAGCTATTTTAGATTCTGAGCAGAGCAAAGAAGCTTATGATTTTAATATCAATTTTATAATGATGTTTATTATATTGTCTTTCTCTGTCGAAAAACTTTTTTGTGTAGAAATACTCACCAAAAGTTTTGATGACTAACTTCATTTATCAGAAATCACACCATGATGGTACTTTAGAAAGGTATTTTTTCAAGTTTCTCAATACTTCTTTCAAAAACCAGAAAAATCTGTCGAAAAATTACCAAAATAGATAAAATATTGTATTACAGGTATTTTTATAATTTTTTTAGCATAACTTCAAAAGTAATGAAGCTGGAAACTTAAAACTTTCACCAACTACTAAAAATGATCATGTGGATCCTTCATAAAAACTTCAAAAACATTTTATCAATTTTGAGTAAAGTATAGCATTTTGAAAATATTTGAAATAATATTTTATAACATTTTTAATTATTGATATATACATTTAATACTTATAAAATTTAATATGACCTTACTCACATATATGTATTAAAGAAAATTGGTTTGAAACTTGGTACATAGGTAGAGAATTTCATTGCGAATATTTTTGGTATAATACATGTTTTTACGAACAAATAATTTAACATTTTACAAAGGTTTGATTGAAAAAAAATCGAAGATAGTACGGAAAAATTGTATAGTATACTTCTACTTTACAAACACGCAAAAAGGTTGGTAATATTTTTTTTTGCACCACATTATACATTTTTTGACGTTGAGTACGATGGTGTGAACTAAAATTTATGCTGTAATATGAATTTAAGTATAATGAATCTAATATTTATTCAATACTACAATAATAATTATAAATAATCAGTATTGTATTATATTAAAATAAAATAATGATCATGACTTATAAGTAAATTTTTCGATTAATTTTAACTCCTGTTCCACCGGAGGAGGGGGGGACGCAAGAAAAATGTTTTACCCACAGGCGCAAAACTTATCCCAGCCCTGATAATGATCGTAATTTTCAACACACTTACCAATAGTATCTGACCCGAAGAGCGAAGAATATCCGTAATGCGAAGTATGTCCGGCTTTCTTGCCTCTACTTTACTGTTCCAACTTTACTTAACTTTTTTTTATCTTATATTTGAAGGAAAAAAAATAAATGAGAAGAAAAATTTACAAAAATGACCAACATTTTATTTTCACATTTTCAAAATTTTCTTGCGCCAAAATATTTCTTATATTATTGTTATATTATAATTTTCTTATATTATTGTTTATCTGTATTTAAATTTTCATAAAGTTTGGATCAAACAATTATGGTTTCCGAGTCTTTTCTGTCAAATTTTGGGTAGCTTTTCCAAAATAAAAAATTGAAAAATTGAGAAATTCAAAAAATGACCTTTTTAAGGTACCAACTAGAGGCAAAACCGGTTTTAAAAAGTTGCTGGTCGAAACTTTTGGACAAGTATTTCCATACAAAAAAATGTCCACAGAAAAAAAAGTAAAAAAAGTGTGTATTTCGCACCTTAGGATGTTCCTTGCACCTTGAGTGGAATACTCTTAATGGGTGTGTTGAATTTTAAAGAAACGATAAATCATTTCTTTAAGAAAACAATTCTTAGTGGAGCTTTAACTAATACACAATAATAATTATCAGTTTCGAAGAATTAAACTTAAATGTTGAACTAAAAATTATTTTGAAACATACAACATTTACAAAAAACAAAAATTGATTTTTATATATTCCCTTGCATCTAATGAATACTCTATAAATAATTTCAAATTACAATCAAATATGAACATCATAATAAAATAAAATGAAGTTGATCTAATTATCATAAATCAACATTAATTTACTTTATCATAATTAGTACTAATGTTTATCGTGTCACCTCTGGTCAGTCATAGTTGATAAAAGTGCAAAATATTAAATTTACAGAGTATGATTTCAACCCGGCACCATCGCATTCGAACTTGACGTCTTAAGGTACACTTAAACCAAAGCGGTAATGGTAGCGGTAATGGTACTGGTCGCACTAAAAATTGATATCCATACGTTTTAATATGAGCGCACCCACTATAGTGAAAATATACCGCCCGCGAAAATATTACCGCTAGGTCGAGCGCGGTTTGTTTTTCCCAGCAGACATATTTTTCGCTTACCGCTGCGATAACTATGAATTTCTCATATGAACACATATTAATATTTTATGATTAATATTGATCACGGACTGAAATATTTATCTATCTGTGATATCTATAATAATATTATTAGAAAATGTATCAGTATGATATAATTGTACTTTATATTAAACCACATGCCACGATTTACACCTAGCAGCTGAATTTTCATATAATTAAAATATTATACAATATAAAAATATAATTAAAATTAAACTAAATTTGAAAAGAAAACTGTATCAATATATTGTACTATGTATACGCGAATGGATATCACAATGTCGGCTATTCACTGCTCGACGAAATATTTCGCTTCAATTAAATACATCAAGCTGTAAAGAAGCGAAATATATATCGCCGAAATTACCGTCACCACTACTGCTGCCACTACCGCTTCGGTTTGAGTAGGTACACCCTCAACATATCCCATGCGTCAAAATATCTAACTGCATTATTTTTGAAGTTCTATTAAAAAACAATTTTCAATTTTATGAAAATTCCAGCAATAGTATATTTTGCAGTTTTTTTTTTGTCAATTTTTCGATAGATTTTCCTCGTTTTTGAAAAAACATTGAGAAATTTGAAAAATTACCTGTTTAAAGTACCATCTGTGTGTGATTTGGGATCTATAGAGTTACTGATAAAAACTTTTTGACAAGTATTTCTATAAGAAAATATGTTTACAGGAAGAAAAAAATAAATATAAATAAATAAACATCATTGTAAAATCATATGCTTCTTCGTTCCGCTCGCAATCTAAAATACACATCATTGTAAAATCATAAGCTTCTTCTTTCTGCTCAGAGTCTAAAAATAATAAACATCATTGTAAAAACACTAGCTTCTTCATTTCATTCAGAAGTTAAAATATATATATATGAAAGTTTGACCGCAATAAATTTAGAGATTCATAATAAATAAATGGTAAATTTTTGGAAAAAGAGGGTGAAAAAGTTTTTAATGGAAAAAACCTCAAAAATTCAGCTTACTTTTAAAACCATTTAATGGAAGATTTTTTTTTATTTCTAGTCTTTACTCTAATTATTTAATATTTTTAAAAACTGTAAATTAACTAAATATATTTTTTAACTGATATTTATCTTTACTGTAAAATTCCGAAAACTAGATCCCTTCTTTTTATCAGTGTTTCAACTGCTAGTTCAATAAAATTATGTTTTCTATACGTCTTTAGTTGTCTCTTTTATTAAAAATGCAAGCTATGCTCATTTGTCTTTACCTATTTAGGTTTAATTTATATTATACATATTCAGATAGTTTGGTATTACACAATATAATATTAATAGCACATGCCTATTTTATGATGTTAAGTCAATGACGTAGCCAGTGTGGAATTAAAGGGGTAGGCACCCTCTTTAGCTTATTTTAGATTTTTAGCAAAACGAACATAGTGTTAGTTAATTTTTTTCATATCTGTAACTACATTTTCAAGTAATAGTGGTCCTAATATTTCATAATATGATTTATGAAGTAATTTAAATCGTATTTTATATTTAAGGCTTGGAGTGGTATAATGAGTACGTTTATTGAGCAAACTCAGTTCCCGAGTTTGTATAATATTATTGAAGGTGATACGATTCCATGGAATTCAACTAATTCCATAGGTGACGTCAGCTACATTGACTTATTGCAAACAATTGAAAGTCGAAGAGCTCTGCACATTGGTGACATTGAGTTCACAAGCTTGGGCGTTATATATTACAAAATGATACCAGATTTTATGACTTCAGTTAAAGAACACTTAGAACAGTTAGTCACCAGGTATCCCATATTAGTTTATAACGGACAGATGGATTTAGTCGTAGCATATCCATTGTCTGTGAACTTGTATTCGAATATGAAAAGTCCATATGGCGCTGACTACAAGAAAGCAATTAGAAAACCGTGGTATGTAAAGGATAAATTGGCTGGTTATATTAAATCAGTCGGAAACCTTACAGAAGTTATGGTCAGAAATGCAGGACATTTAGTATCGTGTGACAAACCAGAAATCTTGTTCGATCTCATACACAAATTTATTACCAAACAACTCAATTAACTTTGACTGTACTTATTAAAGTTGTTAAATATACTAATATTAATATTTGTTTGTTATTAATTATTATTAAATTCCTTTGACTGCTTAAACCTTCCTCTTCCATAATTTTAAAATATTTATTGTACCTACCCAGCGGATGGCGGCGCGAAAGAGTTTTTTTGAAACAATTGTCTCACAGCTAAAAGGGGTGGTGTGTGTGTAAGTACCTATAATGGTTAGTCAGTACTGAAAAAATATTAAGTACTTTTATGGTGACACAGTGTAATAAATTAATAAATATATAAATAGTCATATAGAGAATATAAATAAACATGGTTTATAAATAAAACAAATGATTATCTCGCTATCTGACATTCAGACGTATTTTGAACAATTTACTCTAAACGTCCAAATACTCATTTATAAATATTAATCGGGACTTGGTGTTCACATTCTATCAGTTTAATACTACAGAGTACAGTGTTACAATTTTATTATTGCAGTCTCAACCTCAACTCTCGAGCAGAAAACTGAATTCATTTTTATATTAATTTTTTTATTTACGTCATATCTGTAAAAGGATAAATCTCTATTGAAAATTATAATAGGAGGTGTGGGGGGACATAGCCCCCCACGACTTAGTGCAAATTAAGTAGGTGGGTCTAGTGTACTGCTATTAATATTTTCTTGCCTGACTGTTGAAAAAGTTCGCGCCGCCACCTATTTTTAATTTTATTCTAGCAATTTTGTTGAATGATCATTATGTATTTTAAATATGTAAGAACGAGAAATATTTCCATTTAAAATAAATAATCATAATTAATACTTATAAGAATATTGTTATTTTATTCACTTTTCAGACAATAATTTTCAAATTATTATGTTCATGAAATGCAAATTGTGTAAAACTTTAGATGATATACCTATAATCTAGTATTTGTCTACTTGACAGTAACATAAATACTTTGATATGGTATTAAACTATAAAAGTGTTCGTATACAATTTATCATGAATTGAAAATATTACATTCACCTACCTTTATATTCATGTGTTGATAGCAATGGACGAAGAAAAATGATTAGAACTTAGAAGTCAGAACTTATGTATGTTAAGTCTTATGACCCATATGCCCTTTGATATTAGTAAATAACTAAATTGTATTTGAATATCATTGTTTTCCTAATGATTTTTTGATTACAATTTATCAATACATATGTTACAGTCCAAACGGAAAAATTAATCATTGTAATACAATACCTGGTCATTGTATACAATGCTAAAACTGATGCAGTCACTATGCACTATTCTAGTTACTCAAAAATTATTCATCTGTACTCTGTAGACTTGGTTCAAATTGACAACTAAATTGTAGAGATTTTAGATGCTGAGTGAAATTAAAAAGCTAGTGTTTTTAAAATTATATTTTATTTTTTTATATAAACACGTTTTCGTATGGAAATACTTACCGAAAATTTTTACCAACAACTTTTTGAAACTGAATTTGTCTCTAAGTGTACTTTAAAGAGATTATTTTTCAAATTTCTCAATTTTTTTCTCTAAATATAGGAAACCCTACCCAAAGTTTGTCAAAAAAGTCTTGGATACTATACTTTTTTATCCAATTTTTATGAAAATTTTTAACATAAATGGACAATAATATAGGAAATGTTTTAGGATAGGAAAATTTTAAAAATGTGAAAAAAAAATGTTGACATTTTTTTTATGTGTATAGTATACACTGTATACGTTTTCGAATAGAAATACTTGCCTAACAGTTTCGAATAACTGGATTTGCTTTTAGATGGTACTATTTAGAGAGGCTATTTTTCGAAATTCCCTATTGTCTTTTCAAAAGTAAAGTAAAGTAAAGTAAATTATAGACAGGCAAGCCGGACATGTTTCGCACTATACTTGGGGAGGGGTTTTGGGAGTTCAACCCCTTTTCTACGAAATTTTTTGGTGTTATAATATATTATAGTCTAGAATAATCAATAAACATTGTACGTTTACGTCAAATAAATTAGTATAATATTCTTGTGTTTTTTTATCTTATGTGGAATAATTATATTCATTACAACCATAAATAAAATATACTAGTAGTAGTAACTGTTATAGTTTGATATCTGCCGATATATTATCATGAACTAATAATTCTATAAAAGGATGACGCAATTATATTTCTTCGATGCTAAATTCAACATTACATCCATCAATATGGAAATTTATCAATGCTTTGAAAAGAACAAATTAAGCGCATGAAAGTTGAACTATTATTCAATATGTAGTAGGACTTAAACCGCTCTTTTTAACCCTTTTTTCAACACATATGGGTACAAATCAACACGTTTTGGTATACAATATCTATAAAAAAGTAATACGTTTGGATACACCATACACTTAGAATAGGAACAGGTTAGTACTTTAATAATTGCACAATACCTACTTAATTTTATTAACCTTAAAATTTGAGTACACGTTTAGGTACACCATGTACCTAAACGTGTACTCAAATTATATAGTATATATGTATACCATGTTTATTTTTTTTTCTAAATATAATTTTTCGTATGGATCTACTTGTCCAAAAATTTCGATCAGTAACTTTTTGAGACCGGATTTGCCTCTAGTTGGTACTTTAGAGAAATCGTTTCTTGAATTTCTCAATTCTTCAATTATTTTATTTATCATCTTTTTTTTTTATAAAAAAAAAAAAACTACACAAAATTTAACAAAAAAAGCCGGACATACTTCGCACGATGGGTGTTCTTCGCACGACGGGTGGGATTCTCTTGACGGGTGTACTTAATTTTAAATAAACGATAAATCATTTCTTCAATAAAAAGATTCTAACGAGGGAAGTTAATAATATAAAAAATAAATGAAAAAAAAAAATGTTAGAAAAATGTCCAAAATTTTTTTTTCACATTTTCAAAATTTTCTTGTGCCAAAATCTTTCTTATATTATTGTCTATCTCAGTGATTCCCAAAGTGTGTTCCACGGAACCTAAGGGTTCCGCACGATAATCACAAGGGTTCCGTGAATTTAATTCAGAATTTATTCAAGTTCCCAAACCCAAATCTCAATTTCAAAACTATTGTAAGTAAATTTGTATGCAATTCCAATATTCAAATATTATT
>JAIPRM010008678.1:0-15607 GCA_025469315.1 Stegophylla sp. TES_Ste_2020
TCGTTCAGAATCGTTTTACTGAAGAAATGATTTATCGTTTCTTTAAAATTTAATACGCCCGTCAAGAGAATACCACCCGTCGTGCGAAGTACACCCATCGTGCGAAGTATGTCCGCTTTTTTTTCTCATTTAGTTTTTATATTATTAACTTTCTTCGTACAGAATCGTTTTATCGAAGAAATGATTTATCGTTTCTTTAAAATTCAATACACCCGTCATGAGAATCCCTCCCATCGTGCGAAGTATGTTCGGTTTTTTTTTTTTACTTTACAATAAATTATGTATATAATATGTAATTCAAATCATGTTACGATACATTTTTTTTTTTTAATGATTAAAGTAATAAAAAAAAGTGTGTACTTCGCTCGTCGGGTGGGATTCTCTTGACGTGTGTATCGAATTTTAAAGAAGTGATAAATCATTTCTTTGATAAAACGATTCTTAACGAAGAAAGTTAATAATATGAAAAATTAATGAGAAAAAAAAATGTTAGATAATATATATATAATATATAATATTGGTAAGTACTGTAAAATATTTTATTTTCAATGGTTCAAAAAATGTGTGCGAAATGAAATGAAATACATGTTTACAATAGTAATACGATTGTAAAAAATATGTGTCCAGAATGTATTATAAAATCATAATAGTTCACAATAATTCATAATAATTGTTCAAAATTAAATATAAATTCAAAATAGTTTACAATAATTAAATATAAATCAATTGTATTCATGTTGTTTGTATTGAACGTTGAACGTTGCAGTTGTACTAGGTCGCATGAAACCCACACAATATCTTTATTCTTTGTTATAGACATTGTCATTATTTATTGTAGATTACATTGGTACTTCCAAACTATTCCATGCATTTACTGTAGTTACTTGTCTAATGTGTATTGTTAATTATGTTTGTTTTTTGTTTTTTTTTTTTTCCATAGTTTAAGAAACCCTGATTTTTAACGACCGTACAATAGTATTCCACGTTCAAAACGACAATTTTCCGTAAATCGTGTGAATGACGATGACGTAGTCTCACACTTCTATTCGGTTATTTCAACGGACATTTTTTTTTTTTTTTTTTTTTTTTTTTCATCGTATTAATCACTCGGCACGGCGTCTCGCCAAGTCGCGGCGAAATCTTAAATTTAAGACCGACTTGTTTTGTTAATCCCCGCGGAGTGGAGTATAAAAAAAAAAAAAAAAAAATCAACAACACTGCAGGTGACGAGTCGCGTTTCTGGACAATTAAATAGAAAAACATAATCTCGCGTCATTAATCATTCACAAACAATATATTATCAGAGTTTCGTAAATAAATGCAAAAATTATTTAAATACTTCCACTGTACATATAAATATATATATATATACATACTACGTGTGCGTGTGTGTGTGTTATTTAATGACGCGATTATGTCTACGTCGGTGTAATATATTTTCCGGATAACAAAAAAAAAAAAAAACAAAAAAAAAAAAAGGTTTATTTAGGTCATTTGAAATGCAAAAACGGTTTCACCGATGTGGAAAAACGTAGAGGCATCTGTATAGAAGAAAATGATGGAAATTTGTCTTTTCTATTTTTATCCTACGAAAAGAGAAAAAAACACGGAGCACGCCTAACGAGACGAAAATCACGTTGCACTGCAACAATTGAACGCGAAATCAAAAATATATAGTGCGCTTTTTATGTGCAAACAACGTATAAAAAATAATAAAATACGCACGTTCACATATCGGTTGGAAATGTTTTAATTTTCTAAGTGGTTTTCTTTGATATTTTTTATTTTTTTATTTGACGACACTTTTTTTTGTAAGTACGATTGAAAATTTTCGCCACAATTACGTGCAGTCCACACGTCTAGAGTCCCAAAATCATACCTTTCCCTTTTCCACCGATTCACTTTTACGCCAAATGCATTTTGATCCAAAACGGAAGATTTCTATTCTTCACAACTACTTACTTTTTTGTTCTAAAAAATGATTTTTCAGTGCATGAATTTACCATAGAACAAATATCATACAACTTTATAACTGATAGTAAGTTTTAAAAATTAAAGTAAATTAAAGTAAAGCAAATAAACGTAAAGTGTGGACAGGATGCCAGACATACTTGGCACTACGGTCGTATTCTTCGCTCCTCGGTTCAGATACTCTCGGTGGGTGGGTAGAATTTTAAATAAACAAAAACCGTTTCTTGAATAATACGATTCTGGAAGTTAATAATATAAAGACGAATAATAATTGTCATTTATAACACACACACACACACACACTAGGAATTTCAGTCAAGTGTATATACATATATATCACAACAAAGACTTTGTTCCAAACAAATTTTAAGAAAATTATAATATATTTCGTTTTTCGCGCGCATATAAATATTTATTCGAACCGAAAGGGGGAGAAAACAAACTTAATATATTATTATGTGAAAAAAATATGAATTAATGGGTACGCAAACTTTTCACGCTTATAAATCAGGAATACGAACTGCGTTCTGACACTTTCTGAACTTCCACCACAAAGTCGCCCGTACCTCGATGTGCGCGCTCATCGTCCCCCAGCAGCAGCTATTCGCTCGCTAATTTTAACATATTGTTAAACTTTGTTGTCAAACTTGATTGTTGGGATTTTCGCGCGCGCGAAATGGCGACGTGTGACTCGAGTTAAACGTCAATGACGGCGGCGCGGGTGAATATTATACGGCTCGCGAGAGCACGCGATATCTGAAATTAATTTCCGACTCGTCTCGCGACGATTTTAAACTTTTTTTTTTTTTGAATCTCGAGTATGCGCGATGAAAAAGCGCGAATTCGAGTCCATCGTCCGTTCACAGTGGAAAGCATCGGCTGTAGTATTCTTTATAAGTGCATTAAACAAAAACATAACAATAATTTTTTTTATTTTTAGAATACTCTTAGTGTTTAATGATTTTTAAATAAATTGAATTAATAGTTTTAAATCGAAAACTATTATCACCGTTAAATTTCGTGCAGAATTCTCACACGGTTTGATATGCGACATAATTTTCACCGTTTTGGCACGTTTTAAAAAAATTGATTTTTAAAACTTCAAACCCATGTTTTACTATTAAAATAATAGTTTTCGCCAAATTGTACCATAAGGAAACGTGTCACATTGTTTTTATTTTTTTTATTTTTAGCACCATCAAGCACCACGGTGGTGCCATAATGGTGAAAATTATGTCTTATATCAAATTGTATGAGAATTCTTCGTACGATTTAGTGGTTGCAATATTCATGGACTTTTATGAAAATTATTTATTATTATTATTATTTTTTTTTAATCATATTATGATACAAACTGTATTGTAAGAAAAAAAAAAAAAATGTATATATTTTGTATGTTATAGTTTATTATGATTTTTTTTCTGCCCTGTACATAACACTATGACAAGCATCGTTAACGGTCGCATTCGGTTTCGCGATGACGACCACGACGATGGACTTGCACGTAGAATCCTATTATTTTCAAAAGATAATGTGCGTTTCTCTCTGCAAAAACCCGATGAAATTCTCCTCTAGATATATTTGTTGCTATTATCACATACGGTCGTTTTTTAAATTAGCCTCGTAGTTGTGTATACAGGGTGGTTGACAAAAAACGTCTGAAATTCTCGAAAGGAAATGACGCCATTTTTTTCAGATAAATATCGTGAATAGATATTTAAAAAATAATAATAATAATAATAATAATAATAATAATTTCCCTCGTCGTAGACGGTCGACGAAACCTATTCGAAAAACATTAAAATTCATCAAAATGATATTAATAAGCTTTCCGATGTAGTGTCACCTATACGCAGTGTTTGACTTGAGGGAGTTGTGGGAGGACGGAATGCCTCTTCTCATTTATGGTAAAAATAATTGTACTTTTTCTAAATTATTGAAATGAATCGCTGAAAACGGTATAATGGTAACAATATTTACAGTTGAGTGATATATTTAAACCGGTACAACGTTTTTAGAAAAAAAATTGAAAATGGGCAACATGTTATAATGTTTTAAATTTTTAGTAAAATTATCAAGATAGAAATTAAATACATTTGCTATTGTAATATCACAGAGCATATTATGATACACTTGTAGAATCAATAATATTGTCCGTGACTGTATACACTAGTATACCTTTACTTTTAATCATTTATAACTTTACCACAAACCTATGTAATTATTTCTGAGCATTTAATAATATAATATTATTATTATAATATTTTTATTAGTATTGTGAAACTGTATCAAAATGTTTGTAATGTAAATTTTCAGGTTAGATATTTACATTGAAAGTTTAATTTAATATGGAAAAATACTCGCAGAAAATATTTACTGTGCAAAACCGACCGAACATTTCAGCTTCAACCCCAACGCTATGAAGGGGTGTATTTTTTCGGGGGACGTTCTTTATTACACGTATATGTTATTACGTTCCCCTTCTTTTATTTTTCCAAGTCAAACACTGCCAGTACATTGTTTTTCTATGGCCTAAATATAACACACGCAAATAAATATCGCGGTTAAATATTATACGATGTTTATGAGAGCGACTTTACCGAAAATCTATACCAGTAGATAGCGCATTCGTGGAAAAAAAAAACCGATAAATCCAAATTTATTCCATGTGAATATGACGTCAGAGGTACTGCAGATAGTATCTGGCACGAGATTTAATAAACCGTAAGTCACTGTCTTACTGGGGGGCTGACGTCATGGCATGCGAGTATCGCAGAAATGCGGTCATATTATCTAAGTATTTAGTCATGCGAAATAGTATGTTGTTGCGTACCGACGGGCTTAAGTTTCTGACACTGTTTGCTTGCAATCAGGGGTGGCATTAGGGGAGGGGCTGTGGGGATCATGATTACCTCGAAAAAAAAAAAATCCTGAGAAAAAAGTAAAGCATCTTTACAAAGATTTAGTGTGATAACTGTTTGTTTCTTTCGTAATTTACAATTTATTTTTGTGCATCTTTTAGTTTTTACAGATAACGGTGACTTTTGAAATTTTTATTTTTAAGGGTAAAAACTGCTTATGTTTTCAATTTTTGTGCATACTTTGTTTTATTTCTACAACGCCCAATGAAGCGCCTACGTTGTGAGATTTATTTGGATGGTTTTTTACGTACATTAAGTACTACATACGTAGTTTCCAAAAACAATTATTGCTCCCAATAAATAAGCTAATTGTGTTATTGTTATGACTAGAATGTTGATTTTAATGCTCTAAATTTTAAAGCATCGAATTCCACATGGAGTGAAGTATACCCATGGTGCCAAATATGTCCTGCTTTTTACGAAAATTTCATTTTCGTGCGTCGCAACATACAAAAGAGAAAAAAAATATTTTTGTCAAGGGTTGTTAAAACTTAAAAATAAAAATTCGAAATGGATCATACCATAAAAAGTATGGGAACGTCTGCTCTAAAAACACAAAAACTCCTTTCAAAAACTATGCATTTAATGCACAAAAAGATGACTTTATAAAATAAACAAATTAAATTTTTTTTTTTTTTTTTTTTGAGAGAGAAATTTTAAAACAACAAAGTTTATTTGTAAATTGATAAATTGATAATTTTTTAAAGTTTTTCTTTTTTTGAGGGGATAATAATTTCTGATCGAAATTTTATTCATATTAATCCGAAAACTAAGCTAAAAAATTATACCAAAATATAAAAACTATATTGTCAAAAACCGGAGAAATTTGAAAATTTGAAAAAAGTATTTATTTATTTATTTATTTTTTTTTGATTTGATCACATCATACATGATGATGTCTGAGTTTAAAAAGCAGTGTTTTTGAGCTTCTAAAAAAAATAAAAATAAATGAATCAGCATTTAATAATATTATCCCGCGGCCAATGACTTTTGTGAATTACGGCCCCTTCCAAAATGAAATCCCGGAGCCACCACTGCCGGCGAACACCCTGTATACGTGTTTTATCGTTTTGAAAACGTCTCGTCGTCACCCACGCAATACGTAATAACTCGTTCGATATCCACATTAGGGTTTGATGTACGGCTACGAATCGAAACCATTTGTCCGTTCCTTTTATATTTATCTCACGCGTAGGTACATTTATAGCGTTCGTCAAATAATTTCGATCAAATTGTAAATTGAACGTTTATTGGAACTACTACTACTACTACTACTACTACTACTACTACTACTACAACGATAATATGCGGAAAATGAAACAAAAGCTATATTCGAAACGTTTCGAGAACTCGTATATATACCTAAGTATGCTGTTATCAGATGTTTTTTATGTTTTGTTCGCTCCGAGAGTCTTTTTATTATTATATATTATAAATATATATTTAAAGAATAATTTTGAATATTTCCAAACCAATGAGCTGTGAAAATGAAAATACTGTCTTTGGCAGTGGTGGATTTTCAAAAATTTCTTAAGGGGGGGGGTCCAGAAAATAATTATGAATTTCAATGGTATTATTTTTATTTATATAAAAAACAAGTTTTAACTGTATGAGACTGTACATGGTGCATTTTCAAAAGTTCGTGTAAAATAGGAAAACTTCCAACAAACTGTTGGACCTTTTAACAACGACCAACAAATTGAGTAGTGCATTTTTGAATTATTTTGAGACATTTTTTAAGAAGTCGCGCCGCTGGGTTTTTCGAGTGGCACGTTTTCAAAAATTCTTGTAAAATAGGGAAACTACCAACAAATTGCTGGGCATTTGCAACAACGACTGAACGAATTGAGTAGCACATTCCTGAATTATTTTGCACTGATGAAGTCAAGCCGTTGGATTTTTCTAAACAAATAATAATGTATACAGGGATTAATCGCGTGTATCCTTGCATATTATAATAAAATATAAAAATCGGTGCGCCCGGGAGGGGTCCAGACCCCCTGGACCCTCCCCGTAAATCCGCCACTGGTCTTTGGAAAATTGTAATTATTGTCCCCCCCCCCGGTATCCGAAATGCAAATATTTTTATTCGTATTTTTATACATTTATTATGCGGTACATTACAATCATCACCAAGGCTAGGATTTGTATGCAATAAAAAATTGTAAATAAAAGCATTTTATTTACAAAAATATGCATTTAAATTTTTACAAGCTAAACACAAAAATATAGTTACACACAAAAAAAAAAAAAAAATGTTTATTTATTTATTGGAATTCATCAAAGATTGGCTTATTTGTCTTGATATAATATCATTGAGAAATATAATAATTTAGAAACAAAATTTATAATTCACATTCAGCTATAGAAATACGTGTGTTACATGCTACGACAACAAATTATTTACGAAATATACTATAAAACATGCATTTTTCACACTCTTGTGATCGAAATATACAATAATATTCATTTTATTCAATATGTTTTGCAAAAATATGCATTTTATCCGAAATATACATAAACGTGCAAAATAAAAACACCACCATTTATATCTCATCATGAGGTGATTCGTGGACATTACTGACAAAATCAATAATTAGAAGTCGCAAAAAAAAAAAAAAAAAACGTGCTGTAGCATATAAATTCTAGCCCTGATTATTACTGTAACTGTTACAGTAATAATGTATTGTTATTTTTTTTACAATATACAAAATATTTATTTTTGTATTTTTAGATTTAACTTAACGGGATTTTAATCTGTTAGACTCTAACAGATAAGGCGGAGCGTAAACAAGTTAAAGAGTTAGAAGTTATATGTTTATTTTAACTTTTAAACTTAACTTATTTCGTTTGATTTTTTATTAACTTAACAATATTATGTAACCATAAAAAATAACGAGTTCATTTCGAATGAAAATCCCGTTAAGTTAAATCTAAAAACACAAAAATAAATATTTTGTATATTGTAAAAAAAATAACAATACATGAAATAACACAGTATATGTTATTATGTTATATTACGGGCACAAGGATCAAAGGTGCAATTAAATTTTACATTTAATCGAAAAATAAATAAATAAATTTAAAAAAAATTCGATATATAACTAAAGATAATAATTAAAATAATGTTAATTATTAATATAATAAATGCACATAAAGAATAAATTATTTAAAAGATACAGTAAGAAATAATTGTTAACAAAACACACAAAGATAACAGTTAAAGACCAAATAGAGTGTGGTGTTCGTTGGCCAAACGCATCATTTGGTCAATCGGATTGTCATTACCATAGTTAGTATGATGGAAATGAATTAAAAAAGAATAAAGTGATCTTGAACAATGAGGAGTTTACTTGGGAGATTGAAGACGGAGCCATAAATTAGCTTACTCAAAAATAATAGATTCGTTGTCTTAAGTCTATCTATCAAGGAATTCAGTCCAAGTTTATTAGAAACCGGAAGGTGATCATGCTTAGCATGAATTATTTTTAAAATATTAGCCGCAGTCGATAAAAAGCGCCTCTGGACTTTCTCTATAGGTGAGGAATCAGCTATCGTATACGGATCCATATTCCAGTAAGGATCGCACCAGGGAACAATACAATGTTTTATATATATATATATATATATATAAAGAAAATATGTCCATTGTCCAGAGTGTTTTATAAAGTTCATCATGGTAATCTAATAAATGATGATGACTTATGTTTGAAACTAGTTGTTACCTTGGACTTAACTAATTACTCTGTTTTCTTGATGTATATTAATTTTCTTATAAGATTTACTGTTTTATTTTATATATTGTTATTTTTCAATTAAGGGTATTACAATGTTTAAATTAAATTTTTTGATTTTAAATTTTTATTATTTAAAAATAAAAATTAGGTATACTATTTTTTTCATGGGATGCACTCTGATTCATCAACATATTGCATGTTATGATTATGTTTTTTTTTTTTTTTTTAAATTTGTCTTTAAACTTAACCGAGTCAACTCAAAATCCGATTAACTCATTAACTCGTTAACTGATTAAATATTTTGAATCAACTCAAGTGAGTTAAGAATACGCACATTAACTCTTGCCCGTTCTTGCCAATACCTAATTACAATTTGGGCTACAACCGAATGGATATAGAAACGGTTGTTGCAAGTGTGCATTCGCCGCGCTATATAAATTGTGAAAATAAAATAAAATATGACGTGTACTTCTCGGAGTAATAATTAAATATCCGCGAACACCCGCACGTGGGTGGGTGTGTTCTCGCTACTCCGTGAAAATACACATAGAGTGAACGTTTTTATTGATGATTCGAGATTGATGTACTAAGCCGCAGTTCGAGAAACGAAAAAGTAATTTCGTTTGCCAATTATGCGTTTTATTCGCGGAAAATAATATTATAAACCATAAAAACGCCCTTAAAATGTTCGTGCGCATAGCGTGTGTGTCGATCGTAAACGGGGAGCGCAGCTGTAAATTGTTGTAATATAGAGTGCTCGGGGTTTTTGTGGAAATTAAAATTGCTATTGCGCGAATTCGGAAAACGCAAACGAAGAATCGTCGAAAAGATTATTTAATTAACACAAAAAAATAATAAAAAAAAAACGAAAAAGATTTCAGCAATTCATTTTCTACAAACTGCTCACGTTACCGCGTAAAATTACAGGGAATGGTTAAACCATAAACAAGATAATATCGTTATTGTACGGGTTAAGTGCACTAGGAACGGAGTGGCCTGCCAGGATACCGGGAAGGTGTCCTGACTCCTGGAACATAAAAATCTCGGCGAAAATAAAAAATAATTTTAAAGGAATTATTATTATGTATCACGATTAAAAAAAAAAAAAAAAAAAATGGTATTTATGATTTTTACAAATAATTTTAGAACCTGAACGAAGCAAATAACGTCTTAGTCTTATAATGATTGTTAATTTAATATAATGTGATATGAAAAAAAGGTTTTGAAAATACTTTCAAGTTTTTTTTCGGGAATAACTATTTCGAGTAAACTAGAGTTTCAAAAGAATCGATTTTTATCTAAAATCTAGAATTATTGTGGCTAAAAATTCAAAATTTTCCTCTAATATTAACAAAACGCCAGTTTTACACAGATCAATTGAAATTATTTCCAATGTGGTATTATAATTTTTAGGTTTCAAATATATATCTTATACTTGGGAATTATTTTTTCTGAGAAAATTTCTTATTTAATATCAATTAAATACTCAAAACTGTTTTTATGAGTATATTAACTGCATGTTTCTTTTATCGACTTTCCAAATCTCATAATATTAACTAGATAGTCAAGTTTTGAATTTTCTATACCATGTTTAGTAAAAATTATTTTCTAAAAGCACAACCTTATGTGAATCGTATGTGTTGACAAAAAATGATTTTTATTTTATCACTTCATTGAAATAGACCACTTGTGATAAAATCGCGTTATTGATATTTATTTTTACCTTTTGTTTACAACTGATAAATGAGATACACATATCTATATACAACATATTAAATAATTAGGTTTAATACTTTAATATCAAGTGATGGCCTGAATTTTGTGTCCACTCCAACTCCCTATTAAACATATTTTGTTACTCACGATCAATCCTGGACGATTTAACAATATATAAATATATTTCACAAACGTATTGCAAATTCTTGTCAAATATAATGTAATGATTATATTATGCGCAATGCTAAATCGAAAGTCAATAAAATAATAATAATAATAATAATAATAATTAGGGTAAAAATAGTACCTTGGGTATTTTACATATTTTTTTTTAAGTCCGTTTCACATATCGAAGGTCAAACATAATATACTGGATTAATTTTGCATAATTTTAAGTTTTGGAATTTTTTTAGGTCGTATTTTTGATTATAGTTGTATGCATATTTTAAACATTTTTTTGTGGTAACTTCATATTTTAAAGTTTTAAAATTTTTGGGTTATGTTACGTAAGCTAATTGATAAAATTTTCAAACACGTCAAATAAAATAAAATTTTTTTGGAAACTCAATTAAGACAATGATAGATCTATACAGTTTTAATTTATTTGGTTTGTCAATTGAAAAAATGAATTAAATCAGATATTTAAACACATTTTTAAATGAATGTTTGTTTTTGTTTCAAAAAACAAACGTCATACAAGATGAATATTTAATAACTATACATATTAATTTCATTAATTTGACAAAATCATCTTCTTAACTATCCTTTCTTCTACTCTTACTGCATATTGTTTAAAATTAACATTATTGTTACAAAATCAGAGCCCTGATAATAATAATAATAATAAAAATAAAGCTGGACATACTTCGCGACACGGAAATTTTTCGCTCCTCGGGTCAGATATTCTTGATGGGTATGTGGAATTTAAAAGAAACGAGATAAATAATTTCTTCAATAAGACGATTTTGAACGAATGAAGTTAATAATATAAAAGTCAATAATGGTCGTCACTTTCAACACACTTACCAAGAGTATATGACTCAAACAGCGAATAATATCCGTATTGCGTATTATATCCGGCTTTCTTTTCCTCTTTTACTTTATTTTTCTTTGCTTTGCTTTACTTTACTTTTCTTTACTCTAGATTTTTTTTTTTTTTTTTTTTTTTTTTATCTAAGAAACAAAGGGGGAAAAAAATTTAATGAGAAAAAAAAATGTTAGAAAAATGCCCAAAATTTTTTTTCAGATTTTCAAAATTTTCTGGCGCCAAAGTGTTTCTCATATTATTTTCTATCTATGTTTAAATTTTAAAAAAGTTCGGATCAAAAAAATGATGGTTTCCGAGTCTTTTTTGTCAAATTTCGGGTAGTTTTAAAAATTGAACTAACCTAAAAAAATTGAAGAATTGAGAAATTCAAAAAAATTACCTCTTTAAAGTACCAACTAGAAGCAAATCCGGTTTCAAAAAGTTGCTGATCAAAATTTTTGGCCAAGTAGATCTATACGAAAAATGTATAGGGGGGAAAAAAAAAATGAAATGAATAAATAAACATCATTGTAAAAGCACTAGCTTTTTCACTTCGTTCGAAACGTAAAATATATTATTAGATTTGTAATTTATATTATTTATCTACGTAGACTATTATAATATTATAATATAAATGGTATAATGGTATTGCTTATAATACGATTGGCTTATTCGCGGCAGTCAAATGCGCTGCTCAGGTATTCTTTTGATCAATCACCGTCCATCGCGGACGCGATTTCGCGTAACGTTCGGCCCGTTAAGCCGGCGCGGCAGTGGCGTTCGCGGAAAATTTAACCGCGACGACGACAGGTGTCGACCGCATGACATTGTCAACGCGCCGCGCGGCATACGCCCGTAAATTCGGTTCGAAACGTACAACGGCACGTGCGCCGCTCGGAAATCACTTTGCGGCTCTATATTAGATTATTCTCTGACAATAATAATTATTATTATAATTTGAAAACGCGCGCGCGCTTTATGAGTGAGTCATGACGCTCTAGGGCTTTTGTCTAAAAGTCGCGTTCTGTTCCGCGACGACAACATTTGCATACATCGCAGTATACATTTATCGATTTCGCAAATCGGAGTCTGTTCCACATAATTCGCAATTATTTTAGGTATCCTTTTTAGTTTCTGAACGAAATGAAAAAGCTAGTGTTTTTACAATTTTTTCTTTGTACAACTTTTCGTATGGAAATACTTGTCCAAAAGTTTCGGTCAGCAACTGTTTGAAACCAGATTTGCCTCTAGATGGTACTTTAGAGAGATTAATTTTTTGAATTTCTTAATTCTTCAATTTTTTTTTTTTTTTTTGGAAAAAACTACCCAAAATTTGACAAAAACAACTAGGAAACCATCATTTTTTTGATTCGAACTATATGAAAATATAAACATAGATAGAAAATAATATAAGAAATATTTTGAAAATGTGAAAAAAAAGTTTTTGGACATTTTTTAACATTTATTTTTTATATTATTAACTTCTTTCGTTCAGAATCGTTTTATTGAAGAAATGATTTATCGTTTCTTTAAAATGCAATAAGCCCGTCGAGAGAATCCCACCTGTCGTGCGAAGAACACCAATCGTGCGAAGTATGTTCGGATTTTTTTGATCTGCAAACCACGAATAAACATTTACCTTACCGTAGGCTAAGGCGACAAAAAGGCCGTACATTCTCAGCACCATACATACTTCGTTTTCTGGGCGGGATGTTCTTGGTGGGTGTATTATTGAATTTTAATGAAACGATAAATCATTACTTCAACAAAACGATCATGAACAGAGTGCATACAGATTTTATGTTGACATTTTCGTTGTTGTTATGTAACCGTTCCCCTGATTTTTACCTTGTTACCATGGCTACAAAGGTTACCATGGCTACAGTGTTCCCTACAACGGCCAACAATCAAAGATGACAAGTGTCAACCCATGGAAATAATGTGAATTTTGAAAAATTCCACGTATAAAATAAACGTATAAAGCTAAATTCTGATTCAAAAAGTGGCCGGTCGAAGCTAAGTATTTCTATACTCAAACGTGTTCAGTGTTCACAGAACGGGGGAAAAAAATAATCAATATTTTAAAAGCATAAGCTTCTTCGCTCTGCTTGGAATCTAAAGTAAGTTCTAAGAACGTTTACAATGCTCGTAGTATTTGGGTAAAACGATTTTTTTTTTTTTTTTTAATACTCATAATTACTGTGAATAGTGAACTTGTTTAGAACGCTTTTGAAATAAGCATCTGAAAGTTATATGAAAATTTAAAAGTACATTGACAATAATATGGGGAATATTTTGGACCAAGAAAATTTTGAAAACGTGAAGAAAACAATTTAGAATTTCTTTTTATAAATTAATATTAAAACCAATGCGCTGTAATAACATTTTTTTTATAAACCAAAAATGTAATATCTTACACGAGTTGCTTTCAGGCCTAGAATTTATCCTTAATTAGTTATGTATTTAGTATTCGATATAATAATATATTAATATTATATCATACAATTCAAGTGACTTGATTGTTTTGAAAAAAAAAAAAAAAAACTATGTAACTTTTGACGAAATTATTACTCTCTTATTCCAATAAGAGCTAATTATTCGTTTTCGTATTCAGTAATTATTTATTGAAAAGTGTTCGGAGAATATTTTTAACAAGGTCGTATTTGAATTCTAAAGTATATCTCCCTTTAAGGTTATAATAAAATGCACAATATAATATTAAGTTTACTAAAAAATAACGTAATCATCATTTTTTTTTTTATTTTTTTTTATTTTTTTTTTTTATGCATTACAACCTAAACGCTATAATTCAGTTAATGGGCTTGTATTGACGTATTTGCGAGCAAAACGAAATACACGGAAAAAACGATTTTTAAACGAGAAACGAACATTTTGTTGTACTACGTATTATAAATTCGTCTCGGTTATAATTTATTGTTGTAGACCAATGTTCGTTTCGGGAATTATGTAAATTATATTAATTTCCAGACGGGGGGGAAAAAAAAAAAAAAGTAATATACAGATTCTGCAGTAGCGCGTAATTTGTAATTCTTTTTTATTTTTCATCGCCCACCCCTAACCGTACGGGGTCGTTTGGGCCTGATCGGAATTTTTAACAATGAAGATTTAATCGCGTCGAACGAATTAATAGAACAAAATTTAAAAAAAAGCGCGTCAAAAGTGTTGTTTGAACACGAATGTTTGTTTGTTTTTTTTTTTTTTTTTATTTATGTTCGTTTTTTTGCACGTAACCCAACGTCCTGCAAATCATACGTTTACACACGCGCGTACATTCGATAATCTCTGCGAGTATTTGTGTTTGCTAAATTTTAATCGAATCGGCGACGGTTTTTCGACAATCGAACGATTTAATAGAATTAACGATTCGAATTGAATTATATCACGTTCGCGTCCTCCGGACGAATAAAATATGAATTCACGTTTTCGAGACCATACGGATGGAGTGTGGGAGGTGGCGAGGACCGCTACGCAGTTCGGCGATGTTCGATGAGACGCGAATTTCGAAGTTCTTTTTTTACTGTCGAAATTTGATTATTATTATTATTATTATTATTTAATAATAGTAAACCTTTTGAAATTATTACAGAATACATAAATACAATACATATATTATAATAGAAAATTAAATTGACTTAACAATTATGACAAAAACGGTAAAGTAAGATATTAAAGCAAACTAATATTCAAAAAAAGGGGGGAAAAAATTAACAGATAATAAAAATTAAAGATCCTCGTTGGCGAATAACATTAAACGCCTAATTGGCTCATTTTTCATATAATTATTCGAACATATAGGGACGTGGAAAGGAATATTAGAACGGTTACTACGAGTAGGGTCCTTGAAGTTTAGTAAGGATAATAAATCGGACGAATCGTCGTAAACAGACGACAGTCCTTTAAGAAACCTAATGCAAAGCATTCGCCTGTGATCTGCTAAAGAGACAGGACCTCATTCAACGGAAACAGCAGAATAATCGTGAGGAGGGTGATCAATACCTAACAAGAAGCCAGCAGAACGGAGGAACCGGCGCTGAACTGTTCCGAACTGGAGAGAGTCAAAAGCTGTAAAAGAACACCAAACAACCACACCATATTCTAAAATAGAATAATTATTATTATTATTATTATTGTTATTGTTTTGCCCGTTAAAACTTTCGGACAAGTGTATATGTACGAAAATGTGTTCACATTAAAAATAAATAATAATAATAATA
>JAIPRM010008679.1:0-15606 GCA_025469315.1 Stegophylla sp. TES_Ste_2020
TAAATTTTCATAAAATTCGGATCAAAAAATGATGGTTTCCGAATCGTTTTTGTCAAATTTTGGGTAGTTTTTTCCAAAAAAAAAAATTGAAGAATTGAGAAATTCAAAAAATGACCTCTTTAAAATACAATCTAGAGGCAAAATCGGTTTCAAAAAGTTATTAATCGAAACTTTTGGACAAGTATTTCTATACGAAAAGTTGTACACAGAAAAAAAAAATAAAAAAATAAAAAAAATAAATAAATAATAAACATCATTGTAAAAACACTTACTTGTTCACTTCATTCAGAATCTAAAATAAATAAAAAAATAAACATCATTGTAAAAACACTGGCTTCTTTACTTCGTTCGGAATCTAAAAAGTTTAATGATTTCATTAAAAATCTAAGTTAATATTACAATATTTTTATAAGTTTGTAGCATTAAACTAGTTAAACTGGTTAGGAAAATATAATTATATTTGGAATGCTACCTATGTATTTAGTTTGAGATTTGTGAAATAAAATTAAAAATTATGATTTTAAAACAAAGGTTTCAATGTATAAAAAATTACAGCAAATAATTTATTTTCAAAAAATGTCTATTTTTGTATACACTCGGTATAACCAATGTATTATTTGAAAAATTAAGTTAATATCAAAAATATTAATATCCATTGCATGGATATTCATGTGATGAAACTGTTTATGCGATTTGATTTGATTGTTGTCCATTTTACGAAAAGTTATCCGATTAATGTAACATTTAAGTAAGTATACGATGTGGAAAAAAAAGATCCACCTGTTTTACGCATTGGACACACAGAAATTGACCATTTTATGTTTATCCAAAAACAATACACGATATGATCGTTTTCCATTAGTTCAGAGATTCTTAACCGGAGGTCCATGTGCCCCTCCTTAGGGATCCGTAGATGGTAATTCGGGGGTCCATGAAGTGGCAGTGATGTGTTTCTTTTTAGATCACTTAAAAATAAATTTCTTTGAAATTAATTCAAATTATGTATTGATTGAAGACTAAAATTATAAACTGTGATATTTATACTATAAATTTGTACTATGATCTTTATTGAATGAATATACGTATTGCATAATATTTATCATTTTCGTAAGCGGTTCTTTATATTTTGGTAATATCAAAAATGTCCGATAATTTATTAGGATAATACATAGTGGTAACTTTTCATGAATTCCGCTACTTGATGATTATTTATATATATATATATTATTTTTCTGGTTATAAGTAAATATTCCTATTTTGTTAAGTACGTCAGAATAGTAAAAAAAAAAACCATAGACGTGTTGGAAATGATAACTATTTTTTTTTTTCCAAACATAAAATCAATTATTGTATATTCTGGTATACACTTTAATCTTAGTATTATTATTAAAAAGTAATTCAAAACGTAATAACTATTTTTTTTTTCGAGGGGGGTGGTCCGTTGTTAAACTTCTAACTTGAAAGGGTTAGGAACATATACATTAATTAGACGTCCAGTTTGTGAAAATATCGATCACGCTATGTGGATGCGACACAATATTATTATATACCCTATGTGTATTCGCGGATAGGGGGTTACGGCTTCGAAAATGTTTTATCGAACAGCGACGGCGACGGGTCTCTAGGGCCACTGACTTTTCACGGAGAGTCCGCGCGCGCCTTCTCCTCTCTCCTCCTTGGCCGCATGCCTGGTCCGGAAGGCGTGCGAGTCGTCTCTCGGTACCGCGGGGCGGGCAGAGGAGACGTGGCGAGGAGACGACATGCAAAACGGGTGTGTGTGTGTGTGTGTGTGTGTGTGTTGTTGTTGGATCGGTGGTAAAAATACGACATATATCGCAGCGCGGATGAGCGTATATTACGCGTTTGGCTGGCACCGAAATACGCGCGACGCGAAATGCGCGACGACGATTGGAGTGGTGGGCTATTTTTGAACTTTTAATTTTTATTTTTTATACGTTATAACGCGCGCGTGCGTGCGCGCTCTCGCTCGTCTGTGTGTACATTATTTATGTTGTGTAGGCATTGTAATTATTTTCCCGTCGCTTCTATATAAATCGATCGCGCTAAACGCACTGCACTGCTGCTGCTGCTGCTACGGGACGCAGGATTAATGGGGGCGAGACTACAGGATTTTTTCACATTGGAAAAAATATAGTACATAATTTAAAAATTCTACTATGGTACCACGGTGTAAACCTGTCCAATTATTATTTATCTCGTGTAAAATGGAAATTTTCACGGACTTTTAAGTACCTCTTTGTATTTCGAATTATCATTTGTTGTTGGTAGGTCTTTCTAGATGTGTCCATTCTCCTTGGACTGTTCAACGCTAACTAGTAACCCCATATTTTTGAAAAATGAAGTAAACCATGCCATAACATTGAAGAATATGATGACCCTCGGAATGTTTTCTATGGATGAAATCATCATATTGTGTAATATAATATTTCGTATGAATTTACACTCGGGAAAATCACGTATTGTGGAAAGTCTGAACGTTTCAAACGCGCACCATTTTCACTCCCCTTTTTAAATTATACTTCACTGGTAGTGTAAAAACAGTTTTTCATTATTATGTGACTTACGTCGTTTCTCAAATACGGGGTTCACGGTTTATTTAGTCTGTGACTTCTTCGATGTTTTTCCATGTTATGTTTCAGTGTATTGAAATTATTATGAACAATTAAATTTTACAACTATTAACTAATTAAATTATTCATATTGATATTCACAGTAATTAACTTAGTATATACTTGACTTTTAAAATATATATAATTGATATTTTGATTTTATTACGCGGTAAAGTTAAAATAAAAACTTGTATGATTGATTGTTCTAAATATCACAATTTATTGACTGAGACATGAAACATCTATGGAATGATAACCGACTAGTTTTTTTTTTTTTTTTTTGATTCATTGAAATAATCATTAATTGATTAACTATGGCATTTTGTATTGTATATAAAATACAAATACACACAGAACAACAACAAACAAAAAGCTTTTCGGGGTGAATCTATCTCCATCATCTAATCCCTTAAAATACACTACTGGACGGGAGCTAAGAAGGCAATTATAGCCCAGGTCTTCTCCAAAGAGAAAGAAGCCACAAGATAGATTCGAGTGACCTTTTTTTTGTTTTCTGTCTTAGTGTTTATTTATTACTAACATGCCCGGCTTTTTCTGCCTATAATAAGTAAATATAATTATAGCTTTATATATGCTCTTGATTTATAGCAGACCAATTTAGAAATTCGTATGAAACATTTTAATGCAACATTTTACATATTTTCTAATTACAAAAATAATAAAAAATCAATTTTATCCACATAATATTTAATATTTTTCTAAAAAGTTGACTTTTTTTTGTATAAAATTAATTTATTTCTTATCTCTTTTATATTGAATTATTTTTTACATACTAAGTTGGATATGTATTTAAATAAATTGTATTAATTTCTAGTACAATAACTTCACAATATTGAAAATATTTTTTTACCAATACTGTAGTTGCTATTCAAAACACATAAAATGCCAAAAATAAAATGCCAGTACACTTTATTAAATGCATAATTTTGAAATATCAAACTGATTTTAAATAAATAGATATTTAAGATATTTAATGTATGTACCTACTACTAATATAAAAAAAAAACTAATGACTTCTAAGTTATAAACTAACAAACAATATTAATTCATGTTTTTGGTATGTCGATTAATTTTTTTTAATTTTATGAATTATTTTACATATTTAGCATTTTATTTTTTTCGTGTATATTTTTTCAATTTTGAATTTAACTCCTACAAATCGCAAGTCTGACTAATAATTTTTTTGCTAATAAAAGGTTATTTAAGGCTCTTTAATTATTTTTCAGCCCTATAGACCCCTCTTTCTTTGTGCAGCTTTGATTCTGCGATGAATTCTTCTGAAAACGACCAGTCCAAAGTCCAAAGGGAGGAGGAAGGGAGAGTAATCAAATTATCGGGTGTGTTTTAAATATCAAAGGGATTTTGGATAACCAAAAGGCTTCGGCGACCCTATACTATTATTATTTTTCAGAATAGCATCCCCGACGATTCAATTCAGCGACATTCAACGTTTTTTTTCCTCTCCCAGTGGGAAAGGTCGATTGAAAAAAATTTACATCATACAAAGAGTCAAGAGTCTGAATAAAGTTTAAAAATATGCACCACCAATATAAACGTACATACACTGTATAGGTACTATTGAAAATATTTTCCGTGTTCGTAAATTGCATTATACAGATAAAAGCGTACATATCAGCTCAATATTTTAATAAATGATCGAACGTGAGCGTGCATAATGTATATTATGAACCGAGCCGTACCGTATATAGGTCAAACGTATTTGATGACAATATACTATTATATTATGGAATATACCGTGATAAAAATACAACGTAGAGTAAAAAAAAAAATAGCCATTAAAAATTGCAATAAAAAAATTTAAAAAAATAGGGGTTGTTCCGTCTAAACGCATCCCTGGCAATCCAGCAAGACGTTGTATTATGTTTGATGTCAAGACGATGTAACATTTGTAATTTAACGAGATATAATATATATATATATATATATATATATATATTTTTATCATAAACTCGATTGCCAATTTAACGAAGTTCAAAAGAACACTTCAAACGGTTTTGACGACTTCGCTTATATATATATATAAGAAATTCATATTACATTAATTCATAATTATTATTGCGTTTCCGGTGAAACTCGCGACGTTACCGAGTCGATGAAAACATTTAATATCAGATTTTAACCGCATTGACCAACTTACAATAAGCTCTGCCGCCAGCCTTGACTATTATATTATAGCTACGTAACCGGCCACCCGTGCATAGGTATTACTTTTCGCGTTTGCGTGTTTCTATAGCCGTTGTAACGCGGTGTATTATGATATACCGTCCGGTATATTATATTATAGTTCCGTGCTGCCCCACGTGAAAAACGGAAACGGTATAATAATATTATTATATACACTGCAGACTTTCGTTTGACCACCACGCCATTGTCAAAATGCAATCGCTCACACGATGATAAAATATTATAACATTAATAACGCATTGCGAATGCCATGTATTGGAGCACAAACGATGGGGTATGTGAGGGGAAAAGGGTGCTATAGAATCCCCAGTGTAAGGTTGCCAGATTTCAAAATTAAAAATACAGGACAAACAAAAAATGAAATGTTTTTAGTTGATTACTATATTTAAATTTTGTACTTTTTGAATAATATTTCAACAGAATATATTAATAAGATCGTACACTAAATAAAGTATAAACATAACATTTTTAAACTTGATAAAATAATTAAAAAAAAAAAATAACGAAATTTTGTATTCTTTAGGCAATAGCCATTAGCCAATAAGAATGAAATTATAAAACAATTAATATCACATTAATTTTATAAAAAATACGAGTATATATATTATAACTTAACAAAATTAATTGATAGTTGAATTTTCTGATCATGCAAGTCATCATATTTATCAGAACTTAGAAGAATGGATATCTTTTATAATATTCATTGATATCCTAAGAGTCAAAGGAATGTATTGGTAGTTTTTTGAAAAACGGTACATTTTGGTGTTCCGAAAGAGATTTGTCGGGACAACGGAACCTCTAGTTAAAATACGAGACGTTCCCGTATTATACGGGAAGTCTGACAACCCTACCCCAGTGGCCTCGATTCAGTCGTACTCGTTTTTATCGAGTATTCGGGTTTCAGACCAAAACATCGATAATGTGCATAATATTTGTTGCTAATTATTGTTTGATTCGCTGTAAGTTATCCGCGTGCTGAAAAATCTACAGGCGGCATTTGGCGTTAATTTGAGGGGGAATATTAAATATTATTTTAAAAATTAATTCCTCAAAATGAAATTTCACCCTTTATCAAAGTTTTAATTCGCTAAATTTTTAACACTTTACTCTAGAAAATTATTTTTACACTCATTTGGTAAACTGAAAAAAATAATAATGATTTAAAAGTATTACAGAAATATTAGGAAACGTTTTAAGCAAGTAACTATACAATAATTATTGTTCATTTGGTTTAAATAACTGAATAATGAGTTAAGTTCATTTTACATTACCATATTGTGTCATCATTAATTACCAATGTAAAGAATTATTAACATGTTTCAAAATAATGATTTTTATTTTCTTAAAAAAAAAACCACTTGATTATTTTCTTGAATTATCTAAAAGATAAATGAAAAAATTTGATGTAATAAATAATATTACAAAATACAAATTTGAATAAAATAACCAAGCGAATCAAGTATAGAAAAATAACACATCTGTCTTATAGGTTAAAAAATTTGTAACTGTAATAATGTATAATATGCTTCCATTAGTTTCATTTTCCATTACACATTAAACTATAAGTTATTCTTTTAAAATTTTAAAAACAATTTCAATTTGGCTGTAAAAAGGTAGACATACTTCGCACCATGATTATTGTTCACTCCTCGGGTCAGAATTAGTGAGTGTATTAAATTTTGAAGAAAAGATAAATCATTTCATCAATAAAACGATTCTGATTTATACAAGGCAGTTTAACTTAAAAATTTTAGTGTTTTATTAATATATATTTAAAATTTAACAAATGATAATTATAATTATAAATTCTATACCTAATGCTAGTAAAAATCATAATTTTAAAGTTTAGTGATCAACATTAAACAATATTGAGATTTTAAATAAATAAATATTTGTTTATTAATCTGAATTATATTTTAATAATAACAATATAAAATATTTAAAATATTTATTATTTGCATGTGTACAGAATAAGGGTTATGAGTATTTTTGTCGTATGGCGTTGAAGGGGTAGCACTTAACGACAGCCGCGGTGGCCGACCGTTTTTCGAACATTGTGGTTACTCAAATTAAATACGCGCTCCATATTCATATTTATCTCAACGGTCAATGCCTTGAATTAAAATAACCATTAATAATATGTACATATTAAAATTATTTAATTTTTTTCGATAAGCATAAGTGATACTATTTTCAATAAAAAACTACAAATTTAATTCAAATTATTGAAAACAATTACTACGTTCTACACAGTAATAGGTAAAATCTAACCGTTTCAATGTCAGTAATTAAATGGAATATTCATTTAAAAAAATGGAATAACGGGTTTGTAGTTAATTGTTTTAAGAGAATGAAGAGTATACTTTTGCCACCGTGATATTTTTTTATTGTGCTACTGCTCCCTCGTATCCCCTAAGTTTCTGCTTATGGAAAAACCAATGATGAAAATTTAAAAAACTGCAACTATTGATTTCACGCTTTTACTCGCGTCGCTGCAGCGTGAGGTATATTTAAAGTATATTCAAAGGTTTTGAAGTTAATTCAAGACACAGCGCGAAAACTTGGCAAACAACGGAAAAAAGGATAATCGAACTTGATATATTTGTTGAAAAATTCATAAGAATAGATTTGATAAAGTGAAAAAAAAATACATCGTTATTTTTATTCATCTCTTACCTATAATGTATGCGGATTACCCAACATATAAAATACTATGCCAAAAGTAATAAAACAAATTTCCACCGATATTAATTTTCCTCGATGGTGGATAACTTTTATGGGAACTTTTCTATCTCTAATATTGTAAAATATAAACAATAATACTGTAATCTGGGTCAGATTAAGAATTCGTCAATCCTAGTCTCAACTTGTGGTTTGGTTTCTACTAGGAAGTCATTAGAGGGAAGAGGGGGGGGAGAAATAAGTACTCTTTCAAAAAAAGGAGATTTAGCCCTACTCTAAAATACGTTTGAACATTTTATTTTTGAAAATATGTTTTACCTGAAAAAGAAACATTTTAATTATGTTATTAAATTGTAAATGAGTGTACCAGATAGTATTTGGAATGTAATGAATTTATATGAATATATGAATTTAACTAATACTAAATAATTTTATTAACTACCTACATATTATAACAACCAACTTAACTAAAAAAAAAATTCAGTTTTTGTGTTCAAATTTTAAGCGATTACCACCAGAACTGAAGAATTAAAGATTCTACTCAAAATATCCTTATAATTTATTTGTCGTCAAATGTCACATTCAATGCTAAGTAAATCTGACACGTTGAGTAGACTTATATCATGGATATTCGAAATCTGTTTTTAATTAACTTAAATGTTGAAAAAGTCTTTTCCTCACTGCTATTTGTGACCATAAGTGACAGCCGACAAGTACATTCTTAAAGCAAATTTTTTCAAGGAAAACTTTTCTTACACCTCTCCTGTGATATAACTTTTTCATTTTCTTCGTCATCTATTTGAAACTCATTGTAAAAAGCCTTGAACCGAATCAGTTAATTTTTCCAATAACTGATAGTCTAAGTCATTATTATACGTTAAAACTAAGTTTGGAGCTACTACAATAATTATTATGTTTGCGTATCGAACTTTCCAAGAAACCCGAAACGGATATTAACTAGTTTACGTGCCTCAAGCATATGTCACATTGAAGATTCAAGTCGATATAATTTATTATAGGAAGTAAACTCTGGGTTCAAAATTAGTTTGAAGAGTTCACCTCAATTTCTCGTGCTTGTAAAATATCAAGAGGTGTCAAATGCACGATTATTTTATACACTTGCGCAGTGTTTCACTCTCGTACTCAACGATGTCACGCATGCATCTTAAAAAACTTTTTTAGACATCTGATATGACGTGGTGACGGTTTCTAGGTTGCAGTGTCTGTAGTCTGTGCGTTATCCCAGTCCTTTCCATCTTTCATTAGCCAAACACATATCGCGGGTGTATTCAGTGTTCAAAAGAAATGATAAATAATTTCTTTATTAAAACGATTCAGTGCGGATCTTTCGATTATTATGCAGAGCAGTTAGTGATTATCAGTTTTTTACTGAGTACGCTCAATTAATTTAACAAGAAAATAATCCATATTCATTTCATTATTTTTGATCATGAAAAATTTGCCGTGATACATTTAAAGATCTTACTATTAAAAATTAACTCAATTGGTTTTAATAAAGATCTATATAAAATTCGACCTTCATGTGAGTAAGATTGTATAAAAATATCAATATTTAAAAAATAATTAATTGTTAACGCCATGAAATAATAATGAATATAGTTATGCCATTTTCTTTTTTTTTTCATTTTCGTTTACGAAAGTACCTAGACTACTTATGTAGTGGATGAAGGGGTGAGTGGGTAGGGTAGGGCGGGTAGGGGGATCTTGGATAAGAGGTAGGGGTCGGGAAAGGGATCGGAGGATCCAATAATTGCGAAAAGCGTAAACCTTTTGAAATAATGCGGATTTCAATAAATAGTATTAGTATTATGCACCTAGATCCAAATTTTAATTCAAAACATATCTAATCGAGGCGTTTGGATTATTATATTTTATTCGCGAAAGTGTTTACAAAATAGAAGAAAAATAACGAATAAACATTATTGTAAATTCATAAGCTTTTTCACTCCACTCAGAATCTAATACGAAGAATATTTTGGTAAAAGAAAATATTTAGCATAATTTAAATTTAAAATACTATATGGTTTTGATTGAAAAAAATCGTTATTTTACGTTCCATTCGTATTCTATCTTTGAACGATTAAAAAGAACACTATAGTTTACAATTTTTTTTTTTTTTTTCAAGACCATTAGATAAATATATGAGTAGGTATAGTTTTATAAAATATTTAGTTCATTATGCCAAGAATATGACGGAATAATTTTGAAATTTTACAATTTCACTATCCAAAAAGTGGTCCATTACAGTAAAAATATTAGTTCCTTCGTTTCATCCAAAATCTAAGAATATTTTATAGTGGTACTAATAGATATAAATTCAATAAATAGCTTTTTTATTTATTGGTTTTTATTTTTAATACACCCGGTGATTGTTGTATAAATCAAAGAGTAAAAACTGAATTATGGAAAAAGGATCTTATATAATACGATTTAAGTACATTTATGTTTCAATCGTAAACGTGTGGCTTATGAGTGAGTGTGACGTGTGTGTACACTGTACGTATGTGGTTGGGGGTTGTTGTCGTCCACGTCAGTCCTAAGAAAAATATTTACCACTATTTATATACTTTATACAATGTAAATAATTCTACAGAACTCCATCAATTTTTGTCGCGGAAACAGAAATACGCAATACTTTGAATTGAATATGACGATCGTCAAGTTTTGATCTGAAATCTAATATACAATTGAGGTGTATGTGTATGATCCCATTGTTCACGGTAAAAACGCGCAGTTCAATTTTGCGTTTTTATTTTATTGTTGAGGTACCTACAAAAGGCACGAATAAATTTCACACTTTCATTCTGTCGAAAAAAAAAAACAATCTATTTGCGCTTACGGTTATAACCGCATCGTTTTGGCACTTTTATGTTTCAGGTTAAACGTTTTCCTATGCAAACGTTACGGGATCTACACGTACCCCAACTCGTCCGTTATTTCTATATTCGCACCGCGTTAACGTGATATTGGGTCATTTGTGGCACTTATCCGAAAACGATATGAATAAAAGTATAAAAGAGGAGACGTCGAATTTATCGCTAATCAAACATTTTCAAAAATTATTAAAAATTAATTTTTTTCGTACAAGTAAAACGGCTATATTTAGTTTTATGATAAAAGCTATCATGTAAAAGGTATTCATAATGTTTATTATTGATTCATAATTATTACAACTTCTCGTATTATGAGCAGTGGCATATTTAGGGGCAGGCTAAGTAGGCTGGAGCCTAGGGCGGCTTTTTTTTGAAGAATTAAGAGTTTTTTGGTAAATGTATTTTAGTAAATTCGTTATATATATACAAATAGGAATCGTATTGAAAAAAGTTATATAGAGTATAAGAATATACTTGACAAGTGTGTTATATATTTCGATTTCTATTGAAATTCGAAACTACATGAATATTTATAATAATATAATATTTAGGACTTAGGTTAAGTTAGGTAGAGACGTTATAAGAATTAAAATTAGCAAAATATGCACAACACAAATTGAAAGTATTCCTTAAAAAGTCAAAAATATACATGTAAGTAAACACTAAATATGAAATAAATATACCTAGTATTTTATTTTTAAAATTAATTTGATTATAAATTTACATTCTGATACATCAAAACTATTATATAAAAAACTAAATGTATTGTACTCGTAAATAAAGAGAAGGAGGAGGCATCAATAATTCCCGAACATTGTTTAAAATTCCAACTTATCTGACAATGACAACTTGTTCATCAATTTTTGACGTAATATGTCTATTTTGAAGATTTAATATCAAATTTGAAAAATGTGTATACAACATTTTTAAAAGAAAGGTTCTGACCAATTATAATTGGTTCCTTAGTTGCTCTGGTGAAGGAGGGGGGGTTACATCAGATTAACTTAGCCTATGGGCGCCAAAAATCTAAATACGCCACTGATTATGAGCACTGTTGGTCAGAAAATTAATGACTTGCTTAAATTTTCTATAAAAAAAAACCATCTTGGTTAGGGTCGTTATGAGATAGATTTTAGGAAAATTAAATTTTTTTAAAGAGTGGGTTGAGCGTTCGGAAAATTTTCGCACTCAATGGTCTCATCATTTTTGGAAAAGTGTTTAATGCCACCCCCGCTCTCCCACGCGAAAACTAATCGTCCTAAATGTAATATTAACTGCAATTCTTTTTCTTCGTTTTTCACGTTTCCGGTGGCGACCGACGCCGTCGTGTCGGATGCGTGCGTGATTCCCGTAAACCCAAAGTTTACCGCTATAACGCAATACAATAACGATTGTGGCAATAATAATAATAATATAAACCACACAACATGATTATTGTAATAATATTGTCTATGATAGTACTATACGGGCGTGTGTACCGTGACAAAACCGTTAAAGGTCGTCGTACATCACAATAAACTGAATATTCACTGTGGATGCTTTTAGAATTTGGGGGACGACGACTCTTGACGGTGTGAGCTTTGCTGGCCGTGATAGTCGAAAAAAAAACGTCGGTGACTTCACAGATGGTCTAAATATGATTAGAACGAAATAATTGTCGTAGTAATTATTAATAATTAGGGCTAGAGTCTTATAGCTCTAAAAAAAACTTAAAATGTGCATGCATTTATGCTCTAAAAATGTACCAAATGTGCTATTCAATTTACGAAATATGCTCTAAAAATATACAAAACTACACAAAAATGCAAAAATAATCACTTATAAAACATAAATTTTACTGTAAAAACTCAAAATATTTAAAAATTGTATTGAATAATATATTTTAATATGTATTATTAATTTTCCTTCTATTATTTATGAAATTTATTTTTTTCAATCTTTTTTATTTTTAAGCATGCATTTAAACAAATACAAATATCAAATAATATTCAATCTCTTCAGGCATTCAGAAAAAAATTTTCCAATACCAAGCAAACTCAAATTAAATGAAAAATATATGAAATAAAAATTCAAATTCAAATATAATCAAAATATGCACTTATATAAAGAGCTTAATATGCAAAACATGCAAATTAAAGAGAACTGCATACAACTTCTGGTTTTATGAAACGCATTTCTTTATTCCTTAGCTATGCTTTGAATGATTTTCTGAAAAACGTGCTAACTCCTATAAGTCCCTTGCCCTAATAATAATAAATATGCTCGAAGGATTATACGTGCATAATAAAAATGGAGAAAATGTGTTTGCGAACAGTTTGTATGGAATAAACCGCGGTACATTCCACAAATTCTTTATATAGATGACACGGATGCCACGCGCATTAAGGCCGATAATTGTTACAGTGTTTATAATATTATTTTCTCACGGGTTCACAGAAACGTTTATACGGGTCCGGCCGAAAACACTTTTCCGTATAATACTGTTGTAGCGCGTATGACGTCAGCAATGTATATTCGGAGGCTGATGACCCCATTGATAAATTAGCCCACAAGCCTTTTTTCATTATGTATATACCTTTAATACTGTTAATGTTATATAGTTTTAATTTTACAATGATAATATAATATATCAACTTACATATAAAAACCACCGTATGACGCAGGTAGCTGCTACATTTTTCCAGCAGGTACCACCGACTATACACACGATATTATACGTATAGGTGGATAGTGATATTTTCTCTGTTCTGATGAATAATGATGAAAAATATTCTTTTCAGCGCGTAAAAATCCAGATTCACAAGTTCCTGTTAGTTATTTTCAGACTTGTATGAATTCCCTAGTAAATTTTCTCCAAACTATTGTCATATTTTGTACCGTGTGATTTCGACGAAATACATTTCTGTGAATTTACTTCATATTTTTTGACAATGCGTACAACCTCTTATTGAATAACTCTATCAGTATAACATAGCTAATGTAATTGGCTTCCCGTGTAATATTATTGCATTACTATTATTACTTTTAATAAATATATATATATTTTTTTATAGTTTTTTCAATATTATTTCTATGATTTGTAAACGTGTACAGTGTAAACTCCATATATTATGTTATTCGATTTCACCATGCAGCTAACACAACCACCCTTTACAAACTATTGTTGAACTACTTCCGTTTCCTACTGTAAAGTTGGCAACGGACGACGGGGGTGCTGCAAGAACAGGCGTGGTTTCGGAATTCCATAGCAAAATTGGCAGGGATAGCAAAGCCAACCTCCCCTCTCAGTTCCATCCACTATAAGCTACACTCACTAACCCGGGCCTGGTAATAATAATACTAGTATATTGATATGCAAAAGAAAAAGTCGTAAAATTTTATGCTAAAAACCATTATATTATTATTTTTATCTTTAACTATTCATGAAATATAGGTACTAAGTTTTTTATTTTTATGTATTTATGGATTTAACTTAGTAGTTAAAACCATTCAATGATTATTTTCACTGTTATTTCCTAGACCGTGACGATTGTGTGTAATATGCAGTATGGAGAAAACGCAATGAAAAGTTATATTTTGACCATATAGTATCCACTGAGTATGAAAGGCTGCTCCGTCGCCTACAATAAAATATAAAGATCACGAAGACAATATTCGTTTGATTGGACGTTTTGTCTCGCTAAGAGCTAAAACAAAAAAACGTTAACTAATTCATCTCAAAAATCTACTCAAATTAAACTATATCGCGTACAATGATTTCCCTATATAATATCTATGCCAATGTTTGAAGTCATTATTTTGAACATAAGTCGTTCACAAGTTTAGTGTTCGAATGTAATTTTAAGTAGGATTAATATTTCATAAAATTTTAACAAACTTATTAACAACACTACATTATATTATTATGACTCGTCAAATTATAATCTTATCACTGTTTTAAAGTTTTCAATTAATACTTAAGATATTTAAATATTTCATTACGACCTCAGACGTATATATATATATCAATTGTATTAAGAACTGAGATTTCTTTAATTATAAATTTAGTTCGTTAACTTTGTATCTATATACAAGTAGGTATATGTTATTAAATATTAAGGCACAGACAGAATATCAAATGTTTTAATTTTATTTATTTTGAAGAGCGAGTTTCGCATACATTCGCGTATATTCTAACGGACACAGAGGAAATAAAACGGGTCACCGAGTATTAAATTTGTCTGTAGTAGAGTACACACACACACACATATATATATATTTACCATCCGTTTCGGTGTATAAATATTGTCCATTTGGTGTGTGTGTGTGTGTGTGTGTGTGTGTGTGTGTGTGTGTGTTACAACAAACACACAGAGTAAATAACTGTCGCTCCACACTTAAATATGTATATAATATTATCATATTACGCAGTCAGAACCGTAGAAATTTATTCGTAAACTCACCGCAAAACCGAAAATTTATGTAAAAATATTATGTAAATATTTATGTAAAAAAAAATTTCGATTTGACTCGGGCGAGACGCGGTACCGAGGAGTGAGTGATGGACAGGGCGATCGAATAACCGACGTGATGCTACGCGCTTATCGTTGCTCGGTAATCGCGATGACCATGAGGACGCGCCTCCAGGAATAATGTATCGAGTACAATAAAATCAAACATCTGAAAGCACATTGTAGTAAAAATTTATCCTTTTAAAATTACAAAACGCATCAGCATTTCATACCACTTATAATTTCTATACTTTATTAATAAGATCTGCATTATTCACGATTGTATTGTACCTATTGTTTTGTTTGCCAAATCGTTGAGGATATATTTATTTTTAAATAATTATTTATAAGTTGAAATCGAAAAAAATTGTATTCCGCTTGTCTCACCATTTTCGTGCGCCAATAGTGACGATGACGATGATATATAATATGTATACTGTATTATAGCTAGGATTTTTTTAAAGATATTGTTAACAGGAAGAAAACACCCAAAATTACATGTTTGACTATTTTTATAAATTTTTTTAATTACATTTAGAAATACTCCACTCCCTTGATCATCAATGAAATATGAAAAAAAAAATTATTGTATACAAATACATAATATGTTCTTAATAACTACCATATTAAAAAAAAAAAAAAAAAAAAAAAAATGTAAATAAAAAAAAAAGCGAACATACTACG
>JAIPRM010008680.1:0-15604 GCA_025469315.1 Stegophylla sp. TES_Ste_2020
CTTCAAATTTTTTTTTTTTTTTTTGGAAAAAACTACCAAAAATTTGACAAAAACGACTCGGAAACCATCATTTTTTTGATCCGAATTTTATGAAAATTTAAACATTGATAGAAAATCATATAAGAAAGATTTTGGGCATATTTTGAAAATTTTTTTTCTCATTTGTTTTTTATATTATTAATTTCCTTCGTTCAAAATCGTTTTATTAAAGAAATAATTTAACGTTTCTTTAAAATTCCATACACCCGTCAAGAGATCCCACCCGTCGTGCGAGGAACATCTATCGTGCGAAGTATGTCTGGCTTTTTCACATTGACGTTAGAAAAAAAAAAAAATTGAAAAATTAAAAATACATTTTTCGTATTCAAATCCGTATCGCCATGCCGTAGCGTTTTTATTGTTAAAATGTCAATTTAAATTAAAATAATTAAACAAATTAATAAATTTAAAAATATTTTTTTGCTAAAGTAAAACGATATTATGTATACCTAGTTTTGTACTTATTATTTCATATTATGCACGTAGTTATTATTTATTATACAGATTAAATTAATTTATATTTAAAAACGATTTTTGGAAGTGTAAACCGATAAAATTTTTTTTTTCATTTATAGTTTTTCATTTATTAAGTGTAAGTATTAAACGAAGCCATTAGAATTAATAAGTAAAATAAAAACGTCGTTAAACGTGTACATACACCTAAAATTCTGATGACTTTAAAGTAAAAAAAAAAAAAAAAAAAAAAAAAAACAGTTTGGCCACCACTGGTGTACATAATAATAATAATAATAATAATATAGTCGTAATAATAAAAGCGAGAAGGGGAGACTTTTTCATTATTATTTTTTATTTTATTATTAAGTTTTCACGGTTTTATTTTTTATTATTATTATTATTATTATTATTATTTTTGTTCGCAGATTATCGTCATGTACCCGACACCGAATCTAGTAACGTGCACGGCGAGATTTTGGCTTCGGGAAATTGGATTTTCCCTCACATACGGCGCACTCATGTTGAAAACTTGGAGGTAAATAATTCGTTCTCGCTTCCTTTTGATATATATATTTTATAGTCGGCCAGCAGTTTCGGAAATAATTCGTCGCACGAGATTCTGCTTTCCGCCAAAACTAATAAATAGCCGTTTAATTCCTATGTGCCTTTTATAATAATATATATATATTCCACCCCGTCCGTCCGCGTCCCCCGTGTTTGTTGGGCGCCTCGAATCCGGCGTGTAAGACGTACGCGCGCATGCACGTGGCTTCCGTTCAAAATAATATGCATTTACTGCGACGACGGAACAGACCCAGTTTCACAGACACGCGCGTGTGATTTCAAAATTAAAAATACGAGACGAACCTCCCCTATCCAACAGTCGATTCTGTTTTTTTTTTTTTTAGTCAATTTCTATATTTTTAAGTTTTATAATATTTTTCAATAACAACATAATTTTAAAATGAGAACGTACACGAAACAAAATTTTTAAACTTGATAAAAAAAATGATTTTGTATTCTTTAGGCCATTAACCATTAGCCAATAGGAATGAAATTATAAAACAAATATCACATAATTAATTTTATAAAAAATACTAGTATATAATATATATTATATTTTAGTTTTACAAAATTAATTGATTTTTGAATTTCCTCATCATGCAGGTCTATATCATATTTATCAGGACTTAGACGAATAGATATTATCTTTTATAATATTCATTGATATCCTAAGAGTCAAAGGGAATGTATTGGTATTTTTTTGAAAAACGGGACATTTTGGTGTCCCGAAGACCCTAGTGTGTGTGGGAGGGGAAGGTACAGGCCCGTAAATAAATGTTTGTTTTAGAGGGGGGGGCGATTCAACGATTTTCAGAATATTTGGGGCTCGAAAAAAATTTCAATCACATTATTCGCTATAATTTAAAGTAGGTATTCATTTTTTGATTATATTTTATTTGTTAATCAATGCCCACCACGAGATTAACTGATTCCAACACCGAATTTTCGAAATAGATAATATTATATAACTATGTATAGTTTATATTTTGCATAATATTATCTACGGTATACTTTCAAATTCATTATTCAATTTTTTTTTCTTTTTGTACCAATTACGAGTAACTACAATATGATTTTCTTATGGGGGGGGGCGAACGTTCCTTTTGCCCTCCCCTAAATTACGTGCCTGGTGTGATAATGAGAAAAAATTCACGACACGCGTTGTTCACAACAACAACAATTATTATTATTAAAAACAATTTTAATTATGAAGACAAAGTGTTGGGGTTTTTTTTTTTTCGTAATTTTTTATTACATATATTGCGTTTCTCTGTTCACACGCGTCCTTTTGAACTCATCTCGAACCCCGTCGCTATGCGCTTTGATAAAATTATTTCCCAGAACAGCTGTGTCTCTCGTCATTATGGTTTAATTTACAGAAATGTCTTCAGTGCACACTGGCGAATAATTTATTTCTTAACCGATCTCATATCGTCTCGAAGTCATTTTAAATTAAAAAAAAAAAAAAAAAATAGTATAATTATTGTACTTAAAATTTTAGGTTTGTTTTGGACGTTAAGCGATCATTTCTCTTGCCCAGGAACAACCGAACGCTAAACATTAATCATCAGCTGATCATGTGAACATCGAAAATAAAATTGTTCTTCTCTCCATTTGGATATAAAGATTTATTTAAAGTGACAATGTGACGTCATGTTTGATTGACAGAAAATATAAAAAAAATTTGTTTTTTTTTTTGGGTTTCAAAACTCGGTTTTGAGTATTCATGGGCGCCCATCGGGGGAAGACATGTTCCTCCCCTGGAAAATTTCAAAAATAATTTTGTTGTATTGTTCCCAAACTGAATCATAAAGTATAAAACGGTATTTTGCATTAGTATAAATAACTATTAAAGTTCAAATTCTTAAATATAAATTCAAAGACTAGTATGAAAGACCCTGATAATGATCAATGGGCATAATAAATATGATATTAAAAACCATTAGAAATTAAATCAATGTTCTTATGGTTACCTACGTAAGTAATATAATTTTCATTAAATTTTAAAGGAAAAGTCATTTAAATCTGTACTTACAATACTCGGGAGATGGGAGAGATCAATTAACTGATGATGGATTATCGCTAAAACTGTACATAACTGTATCGTTATGAACGGACTATTAAATAGGTAGCTTTCGAATTTCCATTTTCCAGGGTTTCCCAAGTGTTCAAAGTGAACTCGGCCAAGACCGTGCGCATCACCGACAAACAGCTGATCAAACTGCTGCTACTGATGATCGCTTTCGTCACCGTCATACTGTTCATCAGGACCATGGTTTCTCCGCCGCACACGATAGTCGGACGCACCGCGGACAATCTCAAAACGGATATCTGTCCCACGGACTGGTGGGATCACTCGTTTTCCATTTGTGAGTCGACGAATACGTTTCGCGTTTCAGGACACTCGAAAACGAGTCGGCCGACCGATGGGCCTCGAATAAAAAAAAAATTGTGTACGAAGAGGTCACGCAGAAAAGTTCAGAAGTTCTGTTTTCGGTTTAAATTTCGTGTGGTTTTCTCAAATTTTGGAAAACATATCGCGTAGTTTTATCAGTAGACAAAACGTTGATTGTCACGTCACCGGTTTCGGCTCGTTTTAATTACAGCACTTCATTTCGCAGTAACGTGAATATATTCGAAAACGTCTATGAAATCATTTCGACAAACAATCTCCGAGTCAAGAGAGATCATTTGATTTTTTATAATCAACCTTATTGCAAAAATGCACAAATATAATAATATCAGTGTTCGAAAGTCTGGCGACTGTGCTGATGTACAGTACATTTATTATTTTTATACTCGATTCGTTATTTTTTTGGGAGATTTTATAGTCGAAAGAAAAAAATACTTACTGTTATTAGGTATTTCGCAGTCATAGTTCTCCGTTGTTTTGTATTGATTTAGAGAACATGAGATTTAATTAAACAAATAATTTATGTGAGATTAAAATTTAGATTTAAATTAAAATTTTTTTTTTGTTTTTCCAGTGGAAGTTGTGTTTTTAATTTGGGGCATCCGGTTGTGTGTAATGGTTCGGAAAACTCCATCTGCTTTCAATGAAAGTCGGTTCATTTCCATAGCTATATACAACGAATTTATCATGTCCGTGTTTCTCAACGTATCAATGTAAGTACGACACAATTCGTCAAGTATTTATTAAACGTATTATGTATAATAAAATGTTTTCAAAACATATTATTATATTATGTCACTTGAAATTTTGAAAAAAAGAAAAGAAAAACGTGTGTACAATATTATATACATAATATCATAACATAATTCTATAAATACTGATGTAGTAAAAATTGAATGATAACTTTTACATTTTTCAAGCGCTTTAATATTTTCTGAAGTATTATTTAATAACATAACATCAGACGCGCGATTTGAACGAGTAAAAACCGATGAGTTTTTTCGGTACTTAATTGTTTTTTTTTTTTTTTTTTTTTTTTTTTGATATTACAACTTCTCTCGCTGTAAAAACACAATTATTGTAAAATATAATATTATGCTTGATGAATATTCACGTTTTAAAGACAATTAAAATAGAATCTAATTAAAAGAATAATAATTGTAAATAATTAAAAGTTTTAACGTGCTATATCGTTTTCTCTCAATATAGCGTTTGAAAATATAAATATTTTACATTAATTTACAGCGCTCAAATACACGGTTAGTGCGGTACTTTAATAATTATTTTATAAGACAATAATTTATTCAATCGGTGTACAAAAAAATATTTTCATCGTTGTTCTATATTAAACATATTGAACGAGTGCTATTTATTTCCAATTAAATTCGATTAATGATTCAAAAATTAGTTACGCTTTCTCTAAATAAACGTTTTTTTTTAATGAACAATCGACTTACTGTGAAAACCACCCCTAACCAACGCCTCTAAATAACGGACGAAATTTCGGTGACAGAGCTATTCATCACTGATTTCCCCGTACTTACGAAATTAACCGCATCGATTTGATATGTTTATATATTATATTTGCAATTTAATTGGGTTGTACTCATAATTTATACTTAAGCTTTATTTCCTAATGACGTTCCGGGTATTAAACTTTTCTCTTGTTAAATCTATTCGACGTAGTTGTTAAAACGAATATTGTTATTAATTGTTATGTTAATTATGATATTTAAAATTGTATAAAATATTTAATATTTTAGTATAAAACCACTTTCGAAGCTTTGAAAACGCGAAACATAAACACGTTTTTAGGTCATTAACGGCGTTATTATAATATTTATAATAATTAACTTGAATAAAAAATTGAAACGACACGATAAATCATTTAAACTAATGAATTTATTACATAAAAATTAACCCTACAGTCATAAAGGTAACCGTAGAAAGCACAATATATAAATACAAATGTACGTGTGTATTTTCTCAGTTCGTCTGAGAATATTGGAATCAACACTAGACGAATTCAATCTAGATCGATTCTCTAGATACTTTTCATGTTTGGCAACTAAAAGGATAGACTTGTGTACAATAATAATAATAATAATATTAATAATATAACGTGACACATGATACGACCCTAAAATATTTATGTGAAACGGTCAAAGCCCAATTAAATAATATTAATAGCATTCAAAATAAATCATCGGGTAATATTGACAAAACTGAAATATTTATATGTTAAATTCAGTAATTACTAGGGCAGAGGGCTTGTATCATTTGCATATTTGTTTTGCTCAGTTAAAAAAGTAACAGAGTACGAAACAAATACGTTTCGTGCTTTTACAAAGCTAGTTTTGAAATTTTATTTTGCATATAAATGCATATTTTGAGTATTTTTTCACTCTATTTTATACTTTTTAAGACATTTTTAACTTATTTGAATTTTTCCAACACCGACGTTTTTATTTCAAACAATTCAGTCAAAATTTTTAGATAAAAATTTATTTACTTTTAATTTTTGTCGCATAATATTGTTCTTGACTGTCCGCGGGCACATGTATTTCCTAGAAACGCTTGAGGATTGCGAATAAAGCAATAACAATAACAATAATAAATTTGCTGTAATTAATTTTATTAATAGATACATAATCATATTATAATGTGACAATGGTTTAAATTATATTTAAATTAAGTAATTGTTTTTGACTCATTTTAAAGTCTATTTATTTCATTAATACTTTTAAATTAAATCGCAAAAAAAAAAAAAATGTTAATGCATATATTAAGTGCGTAAGTGCTTGCATATTTAACGTTTTTTTCAGAGCTATTAAATTACAATAATAAACTATTAAACTTTAAATTACAATATTATATGCAATTTTAAATAGAGTGAGGAGTTAGATATAACAAATTTATATGTATGTGTGTGTTTTTTTGTTTTCAAACTGAAGTGTAAGACAAAACAGTGCGATTTATTGATCGATATTTTTTTTATGAAATCACTTTTTGTAGTTTTAAGCGTGATACTTTAGGTATTCCGTTGCTCATAGCCACGTTTAAAGGAAATAGGTATAATAATTATATTTCATTCAATTTCGTCCTGTGTGTACATCCCATTATTTCGGTTAATTAATTTTCCAATTCTCTCACACTGTGTAGAGTCCGCGTTTGAACAATCATTTAAATTTTAACGCGTAAAATTCATAATATAGGCTAATTTATGCATAATATTAATGAACAATTGAAGTAGACATATATAATTATGCATTAGTAGTCGGGTTGACTTCCCGGTTGTTACATCACATACGTTTTTCGTTATTACGTTTTCCCGAAACGTATTTTATATATATCATATTTTACACTCGTTTGATACAACACGTGCACACGTCACGGCGGCCAACAGAGTGCGTATTAATTGATTGCAAGATACGCGGTTAACATCAAACGCAGAAACGCGATTGATTTATTGAAAAAAATTAACGTGCAATGTGGGATTTTCGTCTGTTCGACCGTAGGCACGCGGACGATTAATAACGAGTTGAAAAAGCCGGACATACTTCGCACGACAGGTGGGATTCTCTTGACGGGTGTATTTGAATTTTGAAGAAACGATAAATCATTTCTTCAATAAAACGATTCTGAACGAGGGAAGTTAATAATATAAGAAAAAAATAAACGAGAAAAAAAAATGTCCGAAATTTTCTTTCGCCAAAATCTTTCTTATATGATTTTCTATCTATGTTTAAATTTTCGTATGATTAGGATAAAAAAAAAAAATGATGGTTTCCAAGTCGTTTTTGTCAAATTTTGGGTAGTTTAAAAAAAAAAAAAAAAATGAAGAATTGAGAAATTCAAAAAATGACCTCTCTAAAGTACAATCTAGAGGCAAATCCGGTTTCAAAAAGTTACAGATCGAAACTTTCGGACAAATATTTCCATACGAAAAGTTGTACACAGAAGAAAAAATAAACATCATTGTAAAAACACTAGCTTCTTCACTTCGTTCAGAATCCAAAATGCTAGAAAATGTTGATAGTTTTAGAGAAATTTTCGTTTCTTCGTTGATATGACGTGTGTTTGTTGTTAGTCGACACGTGATAATTTTAAAAATATAAACTTTACTAAACGTTAGACGCACATAATTCACCTTGTCAAATTTAAAAAACCGAACATATTATATCGCACCATGGGTATTCTTCACTCCTCGGGTGGTACCAGGCGGGAGTGTTAAAGTTTAAAGAAACGACAATAAAACGATTCTAAGCGGAGCTTTAGTTTACACACACTAAACAATTTTACTTAAAAATATATAAAGTGTACTAGTTGAGAAGAAATTATTTCTTACCTCTATAACCCACATTTAAACGAGAAAAGGAAAAACAAATGTTTGATGAGAAATAAAGCTTTAAATTTTTTTTTTTTTTTTAAATAACATTACAATTGGATCGTTTATTTTAGAAACCCCCAAAACGCCAAAAATACAATTTTGCATGTACGAATTCAAAAATATTTTTTCCCACTTTCTTAGTAAGTTTTTAGCTAAAATTACACTAATATCTGAAAAAGTAAGTAGTCAAGTATTTTTGGTACTTTTTGGGAGTTTTAAAAAATTGTTTTAAATCCATGACACAGTTTTTATTGGTTATCTCGAAAAGTGAAAAAGTTGATTTAGGGAGTTTTTGAAATAAGCGATTCAATTATTTTCACAAAAATATTTCTCATATTATTTGATATCTACATATAAATATGTTCATAACAATTAGATATTTAAAAAAAAAAAAAAAAGGTTTTTGTCAAATATCGAAAAAACTATTGAGAATTTCGAGTAATTACTTGTTCAGAGTATCATTTTTGAGCCGAATTCCGATTCGAAAATTCGCTGGTTACGACTTTTGTACAAGAATTTCTATGCGAAAAAGTGTTTACAAATAGAAAAAACAATAATTACAATAAAATACAAACATCATTGCAAGAACATTGCTAGCTCCTTGACTCCACTCAGACAAGCGTTAAAATAAACGGTGGCGAATAATGAAGTCCCGTAGATATTCAGCACACAGGATCTCGTAATCTCGTACACAGAGGACTTCATCCCGGGATAACAATAGTTTTGAAAACCGCCGTGATGGACGATCTACTAGTAGCTGTAGTTGTTATATTCGATTGTCGCTGAAACGAATAGACGAACGCGAACGGACACACGAGTCTAAGATCGAATGCCCCAAACCCTCCCCTGTCCCTCCCCGCTTTGGACACTAGTCGGTTTGCCCGACCCGAGGTCAATCGCGGGGAAAAAATCACGGGACGCCAGTCCATTATCGCGCGCGTGTAATCCGTTTTCCGTTTTGTGGTGCATTGTGTTCTCGACAATATTTGTGAACGGGTACGGGGGAGGGGGGATGGGAGGCGAATGATATATAAGTGATATAATGTGTGCGTGTGTGTGTTATGATACGTTTGTGTTCAACTCATTGTTGTGTCGCCGCCCGCAGACGATTTCACGTTTATAATAATATAATATAATGTGTGTTTGTTGCACTTCAACGACGGTTTGAGTTTTGTGTGTAACGCGCGCGCGGCGAATCCGACCACTCTTTTCGGGGGGGCACACGCGTGTTGTATACAATGTACACATATCGCGAGCAAAAACGACTTGTGTCTCTGAGTGTAAATGTCGTGTCTAAGAAATGGAATTCGTTTCCGTGACAAACACCGTGAAGCCGCGATTCGAGCAGTGTTTTCGACGGTGGCGGGGGGGGCGGGGGTGTAGAATTATCTCTGTCACAAATTCGGTTTTGTCTCCACTGTTTGTTGCCCCCATCGAATTTTACGGCCTCGGGTTTTCGCTGTAAAATTTTTAAATTTCGAAGTTTCGAGAAAACTCAAAAATATTTACTACATTTTGGAATCTTATAATGCCATCTGTGAAAATCTTTACCTCTCTTGAAAAACACATTCGTTTTTATCGAGATTTTTCGCACTGATTAGTACATATTTTCTCTGTGAATCGCTAAATGCCAAAAGGGGACTTCTACATTTTTACTGAAAACACTTTTTGTTGTATATTCATATAAACAATATGGTAGAGTTATCGTTTAATGTTGAAAAGAGACTTTTTTTTGTGAATACCAGTTTTCTTTTAATAACTTGTTATTTATCAATTAAAGTAATAATAATAAAAAAAAATTTTGGCTATTTAAATCTATTTAAATATTAAAATATAATTTAATACTAGTTGTAGAAAGGCGACTTCCGCTACACTAACAATTTCGATTTTATCGTACTGTATAAATTAAATGTTTTGTTAAAAAAAAAAAAAAAAAAAAACCTCAAGTATGTATTAATATAGTTGTAATCTACTGCCACCAGTTTAAAAATAAAAATACAGTTTTTGGCAACCAAGACGATTTTTTCTTTCTCTTGTAAAATTTGAAAATTGACGGAAGTACCCTTTTAACATTTAGTGATTCATGTATGCAACGACCCGAATGAAGTGCGAAACGATTTGAATCGAATTAAAAAAAAAAAAAAAAAAACGAATGATTAAGAGAAACATAATTTGAGTGTGTCCTCATGTTTTGATTTTGACGTGTCACGCATTTTCTCAGTACTCACATTAAAGTTACAAAAAAATTGTAATTGTAATTATTACTTAATAGTATTTAATTATAAATAAGAAACAAAATTAGAAATTTTATCTTTAGGTTAAAATACAAAGTAGTGGAGTGAAAAAACAGGAGCTCCCAGCAAATCACCTCAACACTAAACTCAAAATGTTCTCTTAAAACGTTTATTGGAAAATAAAAACTTAAATGCCGACATTTTGAAAAGAAAAAACAAAAACCTGTTATCTTTCAAAATATTTATTAAAAATAGCGATTGGTAATTTAAAAAATCTAAAGAATAATGAAAACAAAAATAGAAAAAAATATTCTACACATTAAGTAATTCAAATTTAGTAGTACTATTATTGTTGTGTTGATAATAATTGTATAACGTTATAGTCGTTATACGGTGAACACACACTGAATAATATTTTTGATTTCAGTTGATTTTAGTATTTGTAGAGAAATATGGAACAATTTTAAATGTAAATGCAACAATTGAATGGCAAAATTTATTCTATTAGTCACAGCCGTGTCGGCTAGATTAAATGTTCAGTAATTTTGGTAATTTTACGACTTTCACGAGTAGTTTCCTGGAGTTTGAGAAAACCCATTTGGACAAATGCAAACTGACAGAATATTTAACGATACGTCACCATAAAAATTGTTCTCAGAAACGAGAAATTCTCACGGATTATGTTTTCTGTATACACAAGCGATCCGCTTTGGTAAAAATAATTATTCATTAATTTTTAGTGATATAAATTATTAATTTATTTGCATTTTAAATTCTAAAGGAAGCGAATAACGGTTTTTTGTTTTTTATTTCATACTTTATGAAAATTCGTTTCAACTATAAAAACTTAACAGTAAAATACTATTAAGATATATATATATCAAAATAATATTCAAACTCTTCAGTGTTATTTAGGGGAAAATTTTCCAATACCACAAAAAATCAAATTAATTTTTTGAGAATAAAGTGAAATATGCACTTATATTGAAAAAAAAAAGATTTGAATTAGAAAATCAAAGAGAACTGTACACGACGACTCTTGGTGTTATGAAACGCATTTCTATATTACACTTGGCTGTGTTTAGAATGATTTTTGAAAAATATGCCAACTCCTATGAGTCCCAAAAAAGTTGGCAGGTACAAGAACTACATTTTATCGAGATTCGACGCCGTAAGGTTTGTGCACATTGATCTCTAACCCCTTTTGACGCCATGTACGAAGTTATAATGTGGGGGTAAACAATAAAAAAATAAAAATAAAACCGATCGAACAGTATTATTAATATTAGAACGTTCGATAAAACGCGTCCAATATCCCGTACACATGTGTAACAAATAGCAGAACAAGCACAATAAGCATAATAATAATATAAAACGTGATCCTATTATATGAGAATTTTATATTAAAAAAAAAAAAAAAATCATACGCTCGTTTAAGCAATAAAATGTCAAAGTATGAACCCGAACGACTGAGCACAGTTTGATGTCCTTATTTTATTTCCATACTTACATTTTATATTCCGTTAACCGGATCCAAATCTTTTAAGCCTTTATTAGATAGCATTTTCATTATTAAGTCTCTGAAATAATAATAATAATAATAATAATAGTATGTAAGGTTTAATGTAACGTCGAAAAATAATTTCGTACCGTTCCATCGCCGAGTTTTCGAGTTCAATTTATTTGTTTGCTTATTAAAACTCGTAGATTTTATTACCTGCGCTTTGACACACTCTCGTACTCTCATTAAAGATAGGTTTTTTTTTACTATTTCGACATATTCATACCTTCATTTTTATTTACACTATAATTCACTAGTAAGTGTAGTAGAAACCTTTTTTTTTTTTTTTTTCGGTAAAATAAAAATGAAATTTACCGATGAGAAAAATAGAAATCCCACATTATTTCCAGGAAAAGGAGTTTTTTTTCTTTTCTATTTATGATGCGAAATTTACTTAGAAAAATGGACATGATGAACTACAAATTGAGCAAACTTAAATTGAGTAAATTGATTATATTTAAAGTAAGATTACAAAACAATTTGTTTTGGATTTGATTTGTTACCAAAATTTTAAATGACATTTCAAATAAACTGTAAACATTGATTTGCTATCCTCATTACTATCTTACATAACCTAAAAGATAATAATATAAATATATGCTCATAATTGTGTGGTAATACCAATTAATACAATTACCATTTATGTTTCATATTCTGAGAGGAGTGAAGGAGCTTATGATTTTGAATCGATGTTTATTCATTATTTTTTCTTTTTTTTTTTTTGCTCTTTCTGGAAACACTTTTTTGTATAGAAATACTTGTTCAAAACTTTTGATCAGTATCTCTATAGAACGAAAATCGTACCCAGATGGTACTTGAACCGGTCATTTTTCCAATTTCTCAATATTTTTTCCAAAAACGGGGAAAAACTGTCGAAAAATTGACAAAAATACGCATTAACTGAAATTTCCGTAAAACTAAAAATTACTTTTTGACATAACTTCTAAAATAATGCAGTTAAATACTTGAAATTTTCACCAACCACTAAAAATATCTACGAGAACAATTCATAGAATGGTCAAAAAGATTTGATCAATTTTGAGTTAAGTAGCATTTTGACAATTTTGGAAATTTCTCATTTTTTGTTAGTTTTTATGCAATGCGAAGAACACCCCGACGAACGAAGTACACACTTTTTTTTTACATTAATTATCATATTATGAGTATCGTATTATTCATGTTCGTGATTTTTCATAATTTCTTATTTATTCAAATTTTGAACTGACAAAATAAATGCGACAGTTTTTTTTTTTTTTGTTTTTTGACAAAAATAAAGATTTCAGTATTTTCTCGGCACATTCGTGTTGACTAGGCATTGTTCAAACATTTATTTAAAATACTTTAATATAAATCATATTATAGTGAATCCATTACCTCCGTAAGTGTGTATACTATATACACACACAGAGGGATGCAGAATTTGTTATCAGGATCCTCATCCCTCGTTCGCGCGACACCATATTATTATACACTATACTATATATTATACTATGTGAAACCATACATTTTGTCCCCACGGGTTTTCCATCACCATCTTTGTTTTTTTTTACTATTGATTTATGCACACGAGACGTAAAATATTCGATGTAGATAGGTACTCGTGTTTGGTAATAAATCGAATCAAAGTAAAAGACGTAGGCCCGGAGAAAATTGGAAAAGCAAGAGTTTAACGTGATTTCACTGTTATCCCTCTAACTTTTGTCTCGTTTTACGAACAGAGAGAACTACACAGTCAGAGTTATTGACATATTTTGCATAGAAATCGCGTGATCATTTTTAAAATGTATTAAAAAAAAAAACAGCTGAATACAAAAGTTATCACAGAACAATATTTGTGTTTAGATCATAGAGTAAAGAATACATAATAAAGATGGGCCATCCGTATACTGTTACGTATAGTGAATTGAATCGATCAAATGGAATACACGTTAAGAGTGACCATTTTGAGAAAAATAAAATTTCTTTTCTTATTCCGTTGGTCATATTATCATATACGAAAACAATAACATTGTTAATTTTTTAAATATAATAACAGTTTTCCCTATCAGTGAACCGACTGAACAACGGATACAATATTTCGATACGGTAATTTGATTCGTTTCAATAGGTCGCTCCGTAGCGTATTCCATTTCAACGCTTCGTTTAGGTATAAGTATGGCCACGGGTCGGTTTAGAGCTAAACTTTAGACACTGTACAAAGTAATCGATCCGCGTTTCCTCCGTACGTTTCTATGTTTTTCATTATTTTATTTCACGAGACTTTTGAAAAATCGATACGGAATATTTTGCCAAAATGTAACGAAATACTGCACATACTACGTGTATTCGTAGAAATCTAAATTAAATAATTAGCCTTTGGGCGATTCGGATAACTGCATACCCACTGGAGTTTGCTGGAATTTTGGGTTGAGGGAGAATGTAATATTCAAGAAGAATGAGCGCTGCTGCTGGAGTTAAATTAAAAGTATATAAATTTATATACATAATATGTATTTTGATTTTATTACAATGCAATTTTGGACAATGAAAATATTTTTTTAATTCGTGTTAAATGTTAATAAATGTCTATTAACAATCAATGAATTTCGTATTATTTTATAAATATATTATTCTTAAAATCAATTATTCATTTTACAACATTCATAGTAGGTGCTTGATTTTTATTTCGTTTTTTTTTTCAAAATGAAGTGATAGCACTGACAGCCAAAGAATTTTTAAATTAAAAAAATATTCCTACGCGTGCATGATTTACACTATTACATCTTCCAATTCACGCGGCGACTTACACAAAAATATTAGCATGTAGGTATTAGTCCCATGTTAAACACAAATATATCACCTCTATTCATTAAAAATGTACAAAGTCGTCCAAAACAGTAATTGAAAATTTTGAATATTCACAAAAATCAATACAATATAAAAAAAAAACAAAGAAAGTATGAACGAATTAATAACTATTATGACGAGAAAAAAGAAATTTCTTCTGCCTGGGAAACTATTAACCAAATTCAAGCAATAATAACCTAACCTAACTAATTATAATATTAGTTAAAAATTATTTTTATATGTTTATTTATTATATTTACGATTTTTCATGTGTTTTGTAAAAACGAGGGTACAATATTTTCCTGGAAAATATACTAAACGGACATATATCCCCCCCCCTCGGGCACGTCCTGTTGCTTCACCTGTGTGTATACATACCATGTTTATTATATGATATTATTATTTTGTATATACCTACTTTATTTGATCGTATGTAACAGAGCCGTTTATAATTAACTCTAGTTTTTGAGACACTTTTGGCAAAATACTTCATCTGTGACCTAAAGAACCATAATATTACAATTTAAAAATGATAATATTCTTTTTTTTTTAGATTCTGAACGAAGTGAAGAAACTAGTGTTTTTACAATGATGTTTATTTTTTATTTTTTTCCGTGTACAACTTTTCGTATAGAAATACTTGATCAAAAGTTTCGATCAATAACTTTTTGAAACCCAATTCGCCTCTGGATTGTACTTTAAAGAGGTCATTTTTTGAATTTCTCAATTCTTCAATGTTTTTTTTGGAAAAAACTACTCAAAATTTGAGAAAAAACGACTCGAAAACCATCATTTTTTGATCAGAATTTTGTGAAAATTGAAACACGAATAGAAAATCCTATAAAAAAATGTTGACGTAAGAAAATTTTGAAAATGTGAAAAAAAATTTTGGACATTTTTAGATTCTGAACAAAGTGAAGAAGCTAGTGTTTTTACAATGATGTTTATTTTTTTTATTTTTTTATTTTTTTTTTCTGTTAACACTTTTTCGTACAGAAATACTTGTCCAAAAGTTTCGATCAATAACTTTTTGAAACCGGATTCGCCTCTAGATTGTACTTTAAAGAGGTCATTTTTTGAATTTCTCAATTCTTCAATTTTTTTTTTGGAAAAAACTACCC
>JAIPRM010008681.1:0-15603 GCA_025469315.1 Stegophylla sp. TES_Ste_2020
ATTTTGAAAATTCAATATTTTCGGTTATTAAACCGATAAACATTTAGGCGACGCCGCACGGCGCGGTGGTGCCGCCGCACAATCTGTGCACACCTTAATCGTATCGTGGGATTCCCAACATAATTATGTAAACTTTATATTACTATTATATAAACTATGCCGATAATTTGACAAAGGGATTCGTGTTTCATATTTATTAATAGTGACATACTATTCAGTGTTTATAAAGGTTAACATACTAGCTATATATATATATGTTTAACACAATACGGTTTTAATCCATGTCCATGTATAGTGTATGGTATACTTCGCACGTTTTTTGTTCGATGAACGACACACACTATCCGTTTTGTCTCTTTATCAGTATTCGAACAATACTGACCGTTTTTTTTTTTTTCTTATATTATTAACTTCCTTGGTTCAGAATCGTTTTACTGAAGAAATGATTTATCGTTTCTTTAAAATATAATACGCCCGTCAAGAGAATACTACCCGTCGTGCGAAGTACACCCATCGTGCGAAGTATGTCTGCTTTTTTTCTGTTTAATTTACAATTATTACATGGTACATTTGCTTTAATCTCTAGTCGAGAAGAATGTTTATAACTACTTTTTTTTATATAATTTACTATTATTATAAATGATACATTCGCTATTATCGCTAGTTGAGAAGAATGTGAACGCTAATATTTTTATTTATTTTTAATTTACAGTTGTTATATGGTAAATTTTCTATAATCTCTATTCAAAATGATTGTATAATATTACTGTTTTTTTATTTTTATTATTATTATTTACGATAGTTACGTGGTACAATCTTTAGTCGAGAAGAATTTATAATATTAATATTTATATACAGTGAAACCTCCCTTAACGGACACCTCTAAATAACGGACACCTCCAAATAGCGGACGTTTTTCCGGGGACGGGGACATTTTCACTACTTTTGTATAGGAAAACCTCTAAATACAGGATACTCTAAATAACGGACACTTTTATGACATTGATATTAGTAATTTTTATCTTAAAATAAGAATTATTTTGGAATACCAGAATAAAAATCTCAATTATGTATTAAGTTATCTTATGAGTACATTATTATGCTGTACATATATGAAAATCGTATCTTATCCTTTCAGTCTTTGAAATATTATCGCGTCAATGAAATATTGTAACTAATGCATTGTCCTATATGCGTTTAGTTGCGTTTGTGATGCCAACGTTTATTGTAGTGCGAATTTATTATACATAAACTAAAGTAACAGATTTTTTTCAGAAATGTTAGTTTTTATTTTTTTAAGATGTATTTAATTAATGTAAAAATAAAATAAAAATTTAGGTAACTGGTTTTTTTTCATAAATGTTAGTTTTATCATGGATGTACAATGTACATATTTAATTAACGTAAAAATAATATAAAATAAAATTATTGAATTTATTTGTTTATTAAAAAAATGTTTTCCTCTAAATAGCGGACAAAATTTCGGCGACCGAGAGTATCCGCTATTCAGAGGTTTCACTGTATATGTATATTTATGTATAATTTACTATGGTTATGAATGATACATTTGTGCTATGATCTCTAGTCGAGAAAAAAGTGTAATGTTACTATTTTATTTTTTTTGTATACCTATAGGTAATTTACTTTTATTATAATATGATACATTTGTCGTAATTAAAAAAATGTTATATAATCATATATTCATAATTAATATCATATTTGGAGAGAAAATTTTCATTTTTAAAGATTTTAATCCAGAAGACGAATCAATCATTGACACTTTTTAATAGTAGATAGATACTGTATGAATGAAATATTTGAAACACTATTTTGGTGTCAAAGTATTATCATTTTATAAAAATTTAAGGTAAGACAAGGAATCTGTTTTTTTCATAGGAATGAGGAACTAAACAAGTTCCATTTTATATTAAAAACACGAGGAATTTAACAGATTTTTACACAAAAGAAACGTTTACAACAATATTGATAATAATATATATAATACAATTAGTTGTTGAATAATTATTTAATTTCAAATATGAATATAACTTTAGTTATGTATATTATCAGGGCAGTAGAATGATTAATAGTTTATCTCATTTTGCATTGATTCATTTCCATTTATTGTGTTTTGAATATAAGTTTGGGAAGTGTTTTCTAGCTGCATATCATTAACAATCTCATTTAATTCATCATCATTCACCAGACAAAAGTTATGTAGTAGGTAGACAGCATGCAATGATTATATCAGGTGCTCTTGAAATGTTTGTGATATTCAGAAATAATATAGCGTATGCTATCTTCCTTAAAGTAATCCAAAACTTAATTAAATGTCAACCCTTGTTTGAGAGTGAAAGTAGTTCCATTTACTTTTTATTGCAGATAAATTTGTCGCGTAACACCTTTTCCTATAGTAGGACGGTCGGCCGGTTGCCAGCCGGGTTTCGCGAACCAAAGTAAAAAAAAAAAAAATGACGATGGGAAGAAAGGAGAACAAAAAAACACAAATGTCGTTCTTCTAAGTGACGGGGGTGTTTTATTCTCACCCACGACGGGGAACACAACAACGCAATAATAATAAGAAAAAATAAATAAAGAAATAATTAAATAAATAAATAAAATGAATCAAAAAAGAAAAACCAAACTAAACAAAATAAAGAAAAACAACAATAGTGAGAGCAGTAACAACAAAAGACAAAAGTTCTCTCGAACGTAACGGTATGCTTCTGCAGTCCACTGCATACGAACGCGGGTACCAAAGAGGTCGGGTGGATCCTAATCGATCTCGTAGGCGAATGATACGGATCCTTGGTTTTCGGCCTCGTCGTCGTCCGGCCGTACTCCCACCTCCGGTGTCCGGTTGGTGGCGACGGCCGGTTCGCGAACCCGCGCTCTCCGCGGTCTGGTGGTTGGTTTTGGGTTAGCTGATAGCGGCGCACCATCATTGATGGTGCGGGTCCGCGTCAAATTTCCATAATTTTTATAAGGAGTTATAAGCCATGATAAGTTTGGATATGCTGAGTCACCTAATAAATAATATTTATTATGGAATAAAGAGCTTGGTTTTTCATTTTGCACAATTTTGAATATTTCAGAATTTTTAAGCACCCTAGCATCATAAACCCACCCAGGATATCCAATACAAATATTTGTAAACAATTTTTTGGATTTATAAACAGGTTGAATTATAATACTTTTGGACTTCTTTATGATTGTATAACTGTCTTATTCTGAAGTTGGAACTTTTACAGAAATGTGACTACCATTAATTGCATCAATGACACCTATAAAATAACAGAATATAGTATATAAATAAATTTAGTAATATGCACATATGTAATTGATATATTTCTTTATTTAAGTCATCAGAAAAATTAGCTCTCACTCTAAACCCTTCCTCAATTATTCTACATTCATTTTCATTCAGCCATGTAATACATTTTTTGACCCACATAATGTTAGAAGCACAACTATAGCGGACACTAATTGAAAGTGTCTAACAAATTTGTTGGTCATTTGTTGGAAATTATTTTCGCCACAGAGGTTTTTTAAGTCGTGTGTAATCAAATACAGGCACAACTTTTTATATTTTATTGGAAAAACTTATTAAGCACGATTTGTTGGATATTGTTAGAATACTCCCGACATTTTTTGGGAATTATTTTCGCACCTAGTGGTTTTCAAGTCGTATGCTGCTAACTTTACACCAACAGCACGACTTTTGTAAGCATATGTTTTCAACGAAAAGTTTGACGTGCTCCAATCCCGTTTGGCAAGATATGCTCTAATTTCTTAGAATTAATTTGTGGCCGTTGCAGTTGTGTCTTTATCGTGTTTGGTCCCACGCTAAAAACCAGTGGTGGAGCTAAAGAGGAGGCTAAGAGGGCTATAGCCCTCTCCATTGACCGTGATTTAAGCTATTTATATCATATTGTTCACACTTAGGTAGTTAGTAAGTTATTAGTAATTTGTAGGTTTTCGTATTGTGTTTATAACAGACAACCAAAATGCATTGAAGAAAGACAGTCTGTAAGTCACATTCCGTTATTTCGTAGTTTAAATTTTTTGTTTAGTAATGTTTAGAAGTCTATATTAAATAATAAAATTACTTATAAACTAATTATCATTAATGTTACTATATTATTGTGAATCTACTTATTTTATTTATTTTTTATTTTTTGGTGGAGGAAATGGGTCGCTTAATCAACAAAAAATAAATGTATGGGTCGTCAGTGTAAAAAGGTTGGGAAACACTGATCTAGAATCTTGACGTTTGACATAGGCAGGGCTGGAAGTAAGTCACAATTTTTAAATTAAGTCAATAACTCACTTATTTAGAAAATAAGACACTTATGTCACTTATTTACAAAATTTAAATTACTTTGTACCAGAACAAAAATAAATGCGTGAATAAAAAAAATATCAAAAATATAATTGACATACAGCACCTAACTCAGTCACTTTAATGATTAAATTCAGTTACTTAGTAACTTTTTTAAATAATTCTAACCACTTCCAGCACTGCCTAGATTTTATAATTAAACATTAATTAATTAACATATTTTTAACTAAGTTTAACATTTTCTTGTAACTACATTTTTAATATATTGTATTATATTGTTTATTAGCTATTAACTTAAATATTTTTTTCACATCAACTTGTCCACTTTTGATAATGTCAAAATTCAATAATGTTCTTTATCTATTAAGTTCTTTATCTCTTTATCACTTATTTGAGAGCGATGAAGCCCGCGCGTCGCTCGTAATTAATTAAACTTCATATTACGAACTTCCCTCCTCCTCTCTTTATGATACATGTTATCGCAAGAATTATATAAAATAAATATACGCTTATGTAATAATATTATTATCTTTATTTTAAAAGCTATAAACACATTATCGTAGAAACATTATATTATAACAGCAGATTATTTTTAATTCTCTATTTAACTTATTTTAATGAATATAAAACTATTATTTTTTCTTAAGCAATATGTTATTAAAAAATAAATAAATAATAATAATAATAATGAATAATAGCAGATATTATATAATAATAAATAATTCAAGAATTATTTGAAAGCCATTTTTTCAAAACGAAAACTGTACCAAATGTACAGTGACTATTTTCCATGTCTTTATGATAAATACAGCTTGGTTGTGAGTGTGGTTCGAATAACGTACTCAGGGCTGGACATCCAAGTTCTTCTAAATCAATTATTTCCGTATCTGGTATAAAATTTTGCAGCAATTATTGCATTTTCTGATCCCCTTTGACGTAAATACAATCGAATTGGAAAGATTTTAAAATTCTTTCGAGAATGATATTTCCAATGATAGACGGTGATAATTTCGAAATAACCATTTATTAACACTACGAGATTTTGCATTTTGATATTTGTTGGACGTTTCGAATAACCAATGCTGTGTTGCGTTATTATTCACATCTAGAATAGACATTTCTTTTATTAAATATATATTATTTATACTTAATATGCACTGAATGTCTAAAATCGCTGATGATGTCATTTTTGCAGCAACGAACACGGTGAAACTGAATCAATCCTAACGTTCTATGGCTATGTTGGGAAACGTTGGCGACACTGCGCCGCCAATTGACGACTCCGCTAGCGCGGCGGACAGTAATTCATATAGTTAAGTCTCAGTCTAGTTTTTACCGCCTTCGCGCGCTCCGTGGCTTTGACCAGCTCCGTCGGGTGCTTGCCGTGCCGTACTAACGGAGTAGCCGCCGTCGACTAGACTAATGCGTTCTTGATCTATGTTCCTTTGTATTTTAACCACTATTGTGCTATTTTTATGTAATGACTATTGTTCATCTGTAATTTGTATTCTTGTTTAATAATATAACTAGTATTTAATTAAATCCTGACGTTGTGTATATTAGTTCGTAAGTACTAATAACCTTTTCCTAACAATTCAGAAGTGGGATACGCCGATCCAACCATCTACCGGCTACAGTCAGTGAATCGGCAAGTGAACTCTTGCGTATTGTATTCCCATAAATTTCGTAGTTGCATTTCGGTAAATATTACAAACGCTTGCTTTCGCGATCGTGCGCGTGCGTTATCCGTCGTCTGTTTCCCCCCGTCGGGAAAAACCCTAACCGTGAAGTTATTTTTAACGCCATCCACTGTTTATCGTTTGCCGCACAACCGTTACCGTTGTTCTGTGCTGTTACCGATCTTGACGTTATCAACCGTGATAGCAGAACCGCCTGACTTTATCAGTTCCGATAAGAATGTTTTTGTTTACCCGCCGATATGTCTCACAGTTCGAATGATACTGTGCCGAACGACCATAATTATACTGCGCCGACATACACCGAGCTGCTTTTACAAGTAAAACAACTTGCCGATCAAGTAACCGCTTTAAGTGCTTCGTCGATACCGTCGATACCGTCTACGTCCAGTACCAGTGCGGAGCCGGTCGATTACCGTTTACTACCCGATTTGGACCAAAGTTTACCGGTCATGAAACCAACCATGCAGCCGAAGATTGGATCGAGTCCGTCGATGGTTTGGCGACGGTCAACGTTTGGCCATTTCGATATCGGCTACAGTATGTTCGTGCGAACGTTGTCGGCGCCGCTCGCAACTGGTTTTTATCTGAGAATTTTGCCGATTGGGATGACTTGGTCACCAAGTTTCGTCAGTCTTTCGTCAGACAGATTCGACAGTCCGATTTGTGGGAGGCACTCTGTAACCGGAACTAGACACAAGGGGAATTTATTGTCGATTATTTTTATGACAAGCTGAGGTTGTGTAAGTCGTTAGATTTGCCGTTTTCTGAAACACGAGACCACATGATACAGGGCATTCGTTCCGCCGATCAGTCTCAGTACGTGATGAGCCGACAACACTCGACACCGTCCGCGCTTTTAGCCGACCTCCAAGAATTGGAGAGTATGGCTTCACTTCGCCAGCATCGCTTTAAAACCACTGTATCAAATACATTCCAGAACCGCCAGCTTCACAAACCACCATCGAATTTGACGGTCGCTTTGCCGGAGAAGAAAGGCAGCATAGTTGTGGACGCCAAAGTTCAAGACACATCATCAGGAAAGTCTATCGTAAAAACGGTGCGAAGTGACGAAAAATGCCGTGTAGTTCAGTGTTTCAGTTGTCGTCGTTCAGGCCACATTTCGCGCGACTGTTCATACCCGAGACGGCCTCTGAAATGCTCACTTTGTGATTCGGACCAGCACACGCGTGGGCGCTGTCCACAAGGTGCCGTACATGAAAAACCACCGTCAACCGGAGCATTATGGGCTAGTGCTTCATGTTATACGCAGCCAGTTAACCCTTTTGTGAAACAAGTCTTACTCGATGGCAACACAGTCACCGAACTCATAGACACTGGGTGTACTAACGTGCTAGTGCGTGCTACAGCAGCTAGGGATAGCAACTTACGGGTAATATCGGACCGCACACCTCTGTATACTGTCGCCGACTCTGACCGACCTGGTGCTACTACCATTGGCAAGGCGGTGTCCAATGTATGCATCGATGGTGTCATGGGTTCCGAACATGATGTACTGGTGGTGGCTGATCACGTCATTCCAATGGATGTTCTTGTTGGTCGTTCGTGGTTAGAGTTACCTCATGTCAGTTACAGTAAACAAGGTACTGAATTTGTTATTGAGACGAACAGTAATATAGATAAGGAAGTGCTCAAGGACCCACAGTCGCCAGAAATGGTTGAGGTCCTTGCGGTTGAAGTTGATGGTGGGCGACCAGTGGGCAGTCCCATCACCCTCCTCGACATTCATGTTGGCTCCCAGTCTACCGCGGACCAACGGGGTCAGCTAATCGATCTACTTAACCGATATAGAGACACTTTTGCCAAGAACCTGTCCGAACTTGGGTGCACCAATGTGATGACGATGGACATTACTGAGGTAGAAGGCAGTGCGCCGGTAACTCTAAAGTCTTACCGTACGTCTCCGTCTGATCGTCAAACCATTTCCGACATACTTCATGAGTGGAGGAACTGTGGTATCATCAGTGACTCTACATCGCCGTATGCTAGTCCGGTCCTGTTAGCGAATAAAGCTTCCGGTGAGAAGAGGTTATGCATCGATTACCGACGTTTAAATCAGCAAACAGTCAACTGTCCATATTCTATGCCAGACGTGGATGATCAGCTGAGCTCTCTAGCAAAGGGCAACCTGTTCACCTCTCTAGATTTGTTCAACGGCTTCCTGCAGATCCAAAAATTAATGAATTATGTTTTTAGGGATCTGAAGCAGGCTGGAGTGGTCAATCTCTACCTAGACGATGTCATTCTACCCTCCACGGACTGGGCGGACATGCTGTGCAACCTGGAAAAGGTACTCGAAGCGCTGAGGGGAGCAAGATTGACATTGAAACCGACAAAATGCACGTTTGGTAGTCCACAGTTAGACTACCTAGGTTTCCGGATTTTCAAAGGCATTGTTCAACCCGACAGGAAGGTGGAGTCCATCGCTATGTTCCCCAGGCCCTGCAACGTACATGAAGTCAGACGATTTCTCAGTTTGGCCGGTTACTTCAGACGGTTCATAGTCGGGTATGCTGAGTTGTCTAACCCGCTTACTCATCTCACAAAAAAAGATGTTCCGTTCTGTTAGAGTGACCAACATGAAGCCTCATTTATCGCGCTCAAGGAAAAACTTTGTGAAGAACCAGTAGAACGTATGTATGATTCTACTGCCGCTGTTACACAAGTCCATACCGATGCCAGCGCGGTAGCGCTATCCGGTATTCTGCTACAGGGGAATGATGAAAGAGATCTACAGATGGTGTATGCTGTTAGTAAACGTACCACAGAGGCAGAATCGAAATACCATTCTAGTAGATTAGAATTATTTGCCATCATCTGGACTTTGTCAAGGCTCCGTCCCTACCTTTTGGGGATAAGGTTTACAGTAATAACAGACTGCCAGGCTCTGGTGTATCTTAATCTGCATAAAACTGTCAAACCACAAGTGGTCAGGTGGTTTGAACTACTTCAAGAATTTGACTTCGATATCAAGTACCGTCCTGGTAGTCGTATGGCACACGTTGATGCACTCAGTCGAGCAGAACACTCGGAACCGATGCCCCCGGATTCGGTTGAGAGTGTGCTTGCTCAACGACTGGAGGTATGTTTGGCCTTAACAGTTGAAGAACGGGTACTACTGATGCAACAAGGAGACACATCTATTTGCAACTTATTTAGTCTACTTCAATTGGGTAAACAAAGGACTGCTCATGAAAACAATGTGATCCATAACTATCAGTTGCGTAACGGCTTAGTTTACCGAAAATATAGCGACAAATTACTACTGGTTATACCAAAGTCGATGAGAAGGGGGGTTGTGATAGGTGCTCATGATCTGCATGGACATTTTGCTGTGGAACGAACGGTTGAGAAAATCACTGAAGATTATTGGTTTTCAGGTTTGTGGCGGTATGTGAAACAACACATAAGTATGTGTTTAGATTGTCTGGTCCACAAACAACCCTCCGGCAAAACTTCAGGTCTCTTGCACCCAATACCACCGGGTAAAAGGCCGTTTCAGATCATCCAAGTTGACCACCTTGGTCCCTTTGAAACTAGCGTCAACCATAAAAGATATCTACTAGTTGTTGTGGACAATCTGACCAAGTGCATATTATTGTATCCATCAAGCTCTACAGACGCTGCTAGTGTGATACGCATTATGACACGATGACACGGATATGTGAAGAAAGAGGTCTACCCGACAGCATAATTAGTGATCGTGGTACATGTTTCACCGCCAACTCATTTCAAGACTTCTGTCGTGTACGCGGTATTCGTCACACTCTTAATTCTACCCGCCATCCTCAGGCAAATGGGCAGGTGGAGAGGGCGAACCGTACAATCCTTCCACTGTTGGCAATATCATTGGAGGACCACAAGCGTTGGGACGCTGAGATCCTAGAGATTCAACGCCACAAATAAGACCACAACAAAGACGCCATTTGAAGCTCTTCATGGATATCAGCCGAGGTTCTACGGTGGTGAACTTCGCAAGCTGAGCCAAACTGCCGAATCTTGGACGGATCCAGTCGAACAGCAAAGACAAATAAGAGATACAATCCTCTTCAGACAACAAATAATGAAACGGATCATGACAAGGCTCATAATGATGGTGTTAAATTTTACCTAGGTGAGATCGTGGTAGTGAGGAGGCAACCTCGAATTGGAGAACCCTCCAAGTTACAATTAAAATATCGAGTACATCCAATGCAGGTGATTGAGGTGCTGCCTAGTGACACGTACTGGATTGCAGATCTTCCCAGTACAGGAAGACAACTGTACTCTACAACCGCCCATATATCCTAGTTGAAGTCTTGGAAGGTGCTCCAAGAGGACGAGGAAACCAAGGACGTGGAATCAACTGTGACGGAGGTCGAACAACAGGACGTGCGCCCAACTCGAAAACGACGACCTCCCGCCTATCTCAAGGATTATGACACCGCAGACCGGGGACGGTCTGGGAACCCAGGAGAGGCCGAGTGTTAGGAAACGTTGGCGACACTGCGCCGCCAATTGACGACTCTGCTAGCGCGGCGGACAGTAATTCATATAGTTATGTCTCAGTCTAGTTTTTACCGCCTTCGCGCGCTCCGTGGTTTCGACCAGCTCCGTCGGGTGCTTGCCGTGCCGTACTAACGGAGTAGCCGCCATCGACTAGACTAATGCGTTCTTGATCTATGTTCCTTTGTATTTTAACCACTATTGTGCTATTTTTATGTAATGACTATTGTTCATCTGTAATTTGTATTCTTGTCTTATAATATAACTAGTATTTAATTAAATCCTGACGTTGTGTATATTAGTTCGTAAGTACTAATAACCTTTTCCTAACAGCTATTTGTTGTTCTTACAAGTTACAATGTCCGGTAAAGTGTTGGTTAACGCTAACCGGCGGTTAGTCAAATATTTTACGGGCAATCGGTTCTTACAAACCCTGGTTAACTGATTAGTCTCCGTTAAGTTAACAGGGTACTTAACGGATGGATACTTAACCGGTAGATTTCTGTCGGTAATCTTTCCGTTAAACCATAATCCTCCGGTAATTCTGTTTTATCAATACAAATAATGATAATATTGATAATACAATTGTCTTCATCAATTAAATTTTACTTTGAACACAACGTGTTGTGCACTAGTGATCGTGTGACTTGTTTAACTTTTTTTTGGTGTTCATGATAATTATTTAAACTTTAAGCAATATGTCTCGAGCTGTACATAACTCGCTTTTAATTGAGAATAGTGATTCATTGAAGGTTATTCATCTTTTATTGAAGGGAGTCTAATACGACATGCAGTATTTGAAAGATTTGCCAAGTTAGATGGTGCTAAAGTACAAACATTGAAATCAATGTCTCAAACTAGGTGGGCTTGTCGCGCTGATGCAGTGAATGCAGTTAAAAACAATTACAAAGCTTTATTTTGTACGTTAAAAGAAATAAATTCCAAATGTTTGATACCTGAAGCAAGAGCTAAATATCGTGGACTTCCATATCAACTTAAAACCTTTGAGTTTGTTTATTGTTTAAATTTAATGCAACCAATTTTACAATTGATACTAAAAATAAGTTCATCTTTACAAGCTTCGAACTTAGAACTTTTTACTGCTGTTTTACTTATACATGCCTTAAAATCTTCATTAAACTTATTAAGGAATTCGCCTCAAGAAATGCAGTCTATATTTTTGAATACAGAACAACTGTGTAGTGAAAATAATATTGAAATACCTACTGTAAAAAATAGAAAAGTTTCAAAAAAGAGAGATGATATGCAGTGTTCTACATCACAACATATTTATCTTACAAAGAGTGAAGAAATGAAATTAACTGTTGTTTTTCCATTATTAGATCTGTTGTTATCTGGAATCGATGATAGATTTAAACAAGAAACATCTGATTTAATAACTGTGATTGGACGGTTAATTAACTTTGAATTGAATTGCAACTCATCTTGTGTATACATACTAAAGAATTTGCTAAATATTCAAACACAAGATCTTTTTGTAGAAATTAAGCTTTTAAATGTATTGAGGACACACCCAAAGGAACATCATCAGATTATGTTTATAAGTGGCTTGATTGGTTACCAATAGAAGGAAGATCCGATACTTTAAAGACATTTTATAACTGTCTAACATATTTTGTGGTTATACCAATGACCAGTTGTGGATGCGAAAGAAGTTTTTCAAAAATGTCGATAGCAAAAACCAAATTAAGAAGCACAATGGCTCAAGAAAGGCTCAATGCATTATTATTTTTATTTATAGAACAAGAATATGTGAGTAATGTCAATGTTGAGAGTGTGATTGATGATTTTAAAAATGTCCCAACAAAAAGAAGACTCGTTCTTTGATTTATGTTTGTTAATTGTTATATTGTTTTATAATATAAATATAATGAGTTGTTAAATGTTCTTCTTATTATTAAACATATTAGATAGGTACCTTCCTCTATATACATAATATTTATAGAATTTTGTTATTCTATACACTATACAGTATACGCTTACACATCATGCATGTTGTTTATTATCTAATTTTATTATATGGTGTAATCTAGGCTTGTATATAAATGAATAATAATATTAATATTTCTGGAGTTAAATTTAAAGGTAGGTACTGAAAATACAAAATACTGTATATTAGTAATTGTAACTTGAATTTATAGAGATAGACTTTTTTTAAACTATATAAATGTTAAATTGGAGGGACAACCCACCCTCTTATTAGGGGGTAATGCGGCATTTTTCGATTCATTTAGGTGGCGCCGGTCATAAGTTAGGCTGCCACTGCGGATGAAGTCTAGTCACGCCTATGTACTCGATTATGATAATGTTGTTGTTCATGTAATTTGTTAAGTGGCTCGATAATTGGAGCAAACGTATTGCTTATCGCAGCATCCGAGTCACATTTTTCACGTTTCAAATCGTTATATTTAATTTTTATATTATCTCTAGCTTAAACAATGTTCGTTAGCAGAGACGGCTTGTTTGAGTTATCCATGTTTACATTCTAATGTCATAATATATTCCGCGATTACATTGTATTATATAACAACGAACGTATCGAATCCAAATTTATAACGCCCGTTGTCCCGTTCGCATTCCTTGCTTATAACAACGAAATACCACGACGCCAACACGTTGTACAGAAATGTTTTAACTCTGGAAAAGTAATATCACCGGAGCAGTGCTCGTCGTAAGCATGTTTTAAATTCATCTCATCTTGTTTGAACAAAACGATAAAATTTGCGTTATTGCGAAGTATTCTATATTCCACGTCACCACATTCCGCCGACAAGTCGATGATAGTTTAGAAACAGCCAATTATTCACCCTTCGAGTTTTCGCATTTTGATATTCGTTAGGAGTCTTGAAAATCCAATGCTGGTACGAGTTGCTATCTACGTCAACAACGGACATTTCTTTTATTAAATATGCGTCATTTGAACTTAATACGCACTGAATGTCTAAAATAGCTGAAGACGTTTTCTCATTCTTATCATGTAGTATTGTTATATTTTTATTATGAAGCGCTTTAACGTGCCGCTGCTTACTAACGAAAGTACTCGTGCATTGTTCACACTTATACACATGATGAAAAATTTATCGGGAAAAACACAACAGCCGTACAGCTCGAATTCAAAAACACTTATGATTGATTTTTATATCTGTCGTTGCTTTTATAGGTGCGTTATGGTGGTTGTGGTGGTGGTGGTGATGGTAGTGATGTCGCGGGGCACGTACTCGCAGGACACGTACTCGCGAGGGCCGAGGCACATTTAATAATGTTTATTACGCGCCACAAGAAATTTTGTTTATAATGTTAGAAAATAAATACACCATGTATGTTGTAATTACAAGTAAGTACGGTGTTTGATAATCGCATTTATGGTGAAAAACACGAGTTCTACTGCCGACAGATTCCCATCAAACTTTGACACGTGTTCGCTGACCAACGTAAAAGCTTATATAAATTCAGTCGAATATCCGTACGAGAACTTTAACAAGAGCTTCGATAAAGATAAATATACAATGTTCTACCAAGGATATGCGGATTTTCAGAAATACTATTACGAACGAGCAAATGCACAACCGTTCCTGAGCAAGGAAGAATACAAAGACTGGGGGCCGTTTATTTGCATTGATTGCTCTAGACAGAACGATGACGTTAAAACATCGATTTAAGAATAGAAATTGAGTAGGAAAAAAATTTCCCACCAAATACCACTGCATACTGTTTGATTATACACGATCGCGTTATTCAATACAATCCATTTTCGGGAGAAGTCCGGAAAATTTAACATGTATACCATTTAATAAATTGTACACTATGTATATTTAATTATAATAAACATAATTTTTATTAATTTACAGCCCACCTCAGTGTATTTATTTTTTCCGAAAAGTCTTGCGTAATCAGATCACGCATACCCACCGGAATTGAAAATACAAAAATATGATATGCTTACAACTATAAAGAACAAAAACCGAGTCATATGTTGCAAATATTATAAAAATTAATTACATGTAATAAAAATAACGTGATGCGGTGTAATAAAAACACACACATATTATCTCATTCGAGTCGCGTTTAAACGGATCAATTATTTTTTGATTATAAAACATATGGCTTCCAGTACGCAGACTTCATTGTGATGCGATAATAACATGCCGCATCTTATCTCATTCGACCCGCGCGTAGAATGATCAATTACTCTTTGATTATATAGCACAACCGCCAGTATACAGAGCTCATAGTGTTTTTAGTTATCTTACCACTAGTTGAGTTACCACACAGTCGTTTTATTTGATTTTACTAAATTCACTATTTTTTTTATTTTTTTTTCTCAACGTGTTCATCATCCGTGTTAAACGGAGATAACACATAAAATGCGCTCGGTATGTCCTCAGCTTATTACTTTTCCTCGAATTTAGTGATTATGAAAAACGGTGGAGTGCTCTCACCTCGAACACTGTTATCTTCATAAAGTTTATAGATCTCGACCGAGTATATCGTTTATTAACTGCAGTTTTTTATTTTCTCTACGTTATTTATTTTTCTTTAAAATATTATGGCGTTCAACCGTGATTTATATAATTCTTGCGATAACATGTATCATAAAGAGAGAAGGGTAAAGTTCGTAATATGAAGTTTAATTACTTTAATTACGAGCGACGCGCGGGCTTCGTCGCTCTTGGATAAGAGATAAAGATGACGTGATAACTGATAACTAAGGCACACACACACACACACTCACACAAGTTCGGGCGAGAGGCGGGGTAGACGTTATTATATAACTCTGTCGGGGTGCGTTCGAAAATGTTTAGTTAGAGTGAAGTTGATAACAGTAGAGTAAAATTGATAAGAACAGTAGAGTTTTATCAAGATCACTCCAAAATTCCGAACGAGGGTTAATAATACTTAATATGATATGGTTTGAATAAAATTTGATTATAATTTATTTTATTTAAAGTACGTACTTATAATAATTATAAAACTTAATACTCATACTCAAACCAGCCTTTCAACATTTCATGTGTATTTCTATTAGAAAATGGAACA